>JBBPMX010000463.1:0-12980 GCA_038090515.1 Pulveroboletus cf. viridisquamosus | reverse complement strand
CCAGGACGGGCCTCTCCTTTTTATCTATCTACAGCGCATGTGATTACCTCGTATCACATGCGCTCGTAAGTACGTAATCAGGGGTTATTACCCTGTTTAGTATCTACAGGGGCTATTGCCCCTTACAACCTAGTTGTCCCCAGATGGCTCTCCCACGCCCATGTGAGGATGCGAGGCCCTCTTTGGTGCTGGATGGCCATTTGTGTAGTCATAGGCTGCTGTGTTGGAACCGGACCCATGAGGTGGCGCAGGGGCTTGTCCGTGATAATAGTAGCTAGGAATATCATACGAAATACCGCCACTGTAGGTGCCATGCATCTGTGAATCTCCGAAAGCAGCAGGAGGCGCACGCTGTGCTCCGATTTCAGGATATGGGCCCCAAGGGGTATAAGGGCCCATGAATGGGCCTGGATAGCCATGGATTCGTGGATCAGATCCTCGTGGACCATACCACCCGCCACCAGGGAACATGAAGCGCTCAGGAAAGTTGCCATGGGCAACATCTTGCTGAGCGATTTACGTCTCACCGTGCATCGCCACTGCGGCAGTTGGGTGGCAATTCACGAAACCTCGTGCAGATGGGCGCTGTGGGGCATATGAATTGTGGTTGATGAGTGGACCGGGGTGAGGGACAGGCTGGACAGGCTGCGGGGTGCTGGGGCGACTCTCTGGCACATTCAAGGTGATGGAGGATGCACGACCTTCCTCCGCTGCCAGGAGATTAACAGCGGGCGAGAGATGATCTCTGGTCCCGCCGCCGCTGTGGCAGATCCCGAGGTTCTCTTGCGAAGGCTAAATGCGTCGTCTTGATTGGAATCTGCCTCGGATGGAAGGTTTTTCTTCATCACGAGTCGGGGCTTTGGGCGACCAGGAAGGGAGAGGGTACTGACATCCTTTGAGTCAGCACCACCAGTGGTGCGAGCCTGCATGGCATCGGGCACGGTAAGGTCTTCAGTGACTCCAGGCGGGGTGGCATGAGCCGCTACAACAGTGGGCAAGGTAGGAACTTCAGCGATGACAGGCAGAACCGCACACGGAGAGACGGGTGGCACCAACAAACCATTGCGTGCATTGGTGGCAAGCGAAAGGGTTTCTGGTGATGGTGCTACACGCTCTCCAGAAGGGTATTCATGGTCGAGGAGGGGAAGGGCGTCCTTTTGGAGGGTGGGGGTCAATGGCTTCGTACTAGCTGAGGCCTTCGGGACAGAGATTTCGTTGTCGGAAGATGCTGGTGTTGAATCAATATACCTCCTCTCCTTTGGTACGTCAATGGCCTTCGCTTTGCCTTTGGCCTTCAGGGATGGTATGGTGATGGAGCACTTCTTGGCAGCGCGAGATGAGATGTCCTTTGTAGATTTGCGCTTGCAGGACTGCAGCTCTGGTTCGCCCTCCGATTCTGAAGATTGGTCTGTTGCAATGACCTCTTCTCCCTCTACATCCTTGTCGACAACGTCAGGTTCATATTCTGAGCCTGAAGGCGAACTAAGATCCCCGTCCGAGACCGGAGAGTTGTCACTCTTCTTTTTCAACGCAGCCAGGGCTTTACTGCGTGTGATAACAACTACAGGTTGTTTGCGGGTCTTACGCTTCTGGTTAGAAGCATCCTGCTTGGCTGGTTCGCAGGGACGGGTAGCAGTAGGTTTGGAGACTTCGGTAACATCGTCCGAAGCACGGGTAGCAGTGGGTTTGAGGACCTCGGTAACATCGTCCGAATCGGGGATGGAGATGACTTCGATACCTTTGATGTTCGCAGGAGCTTTTCCTTTTTTCTTGATACGGGTGGCAGCAAGATTGTTCCTCCGGGGGACACCTTTGTGATCGATGGTGAGGTTCGCAAACATCTGTCTTGCTCGGAGGTGAGGGGAATCATAAGCAGGCGGTGCACCATGGATAACAGGTGCAAGTGAGGCCAGGAGATTGCCTGTAGAAGAAATGTTAGCGTGGCGTTTTTCAGGGATATTGCGAATACATACCCTTTTTGTTTGGACAAGCCTTGAAATGGAGTCTTTCGTTCGAGGTATTGTTAAGGGCGGCAAGGAGGGTAGAGCATTCGGAGAGGGTGAGATCCGAAATACCCTTAGAACCACCCTTGGAGCACAACTGCCGTTCCTCTCCAGGAAATAGAACGTTGTGGGGGAAGTTGTAGCAAACAACACCACTCTTTGCGAGCTTGGCAGGCATTCCTTTCCAAGGAAATAACTTGCCAGATGCCCACTTACACCCAACATTGACTTGAATACTGTCAATGATCCATTTGAATAACGCAAATGAATGAACTTACTAAGAGCTTGGACGAGTGCTTTGCGTACGCGTGCGTGATCCTTCCGTTCGTTTGGATCGATCACATCAGGACCCTCTTCGGTCTCATCTCCCTCCTTTGCAGATCCGTCAGCTTGCTCGTCTCCCTGACTGTTGAATGCAACGGCAACATTTGCCAGTGAGGTTTTGTGACTAAAAGGCGGCTATGAGAGCGACAGGAAAAAAGTAACCAGTATTCACGTACTAGATATGTGCCTTGAAGTGACCAACGATCTCATTATTGTCTGCCCGACAGCGATCGGCGAAGAACTATGCAAAGTGTCAGTCAGGAAGTACCATACTTTCTCAAACTCATACATATATCTTCTGCTCCTGGGATGGAAAAAACATGGCCAAGGCCACCATCCTGATTGACAACACTGCCGGCCATAATAAAAACACCCTCGAATCCATGTGCCTTAGCCATGGCCGAGAACTGTGCCATCTGTCAAACTACTGACCTCGAAGATAGTAAAATAAAAACTTACAGACTGCGTATGGTTCTTCGCCAGCTTATTGAACAACTGTTGCCTCTGGGCAACAGTTTTCGTGACCTCTCCCAGAGCTTCGGCTTCTTCGTAAGTTGCTAAAATTTCGTTCCATGTGTCCGGATACTCTTCATGAAACAGTTGGTAGCACTTTGCCATCCTTGACGCTGTCAAGCAGTAAGTATATAGTTACAATGGAAAATTCAAAAGACTTACTGGGTGTTGTGGTGACAACATCACTGTCTGTTAGCCTAGCCAACTCTTGAGCTTTGTGCGCAGCATGGTACTTTTGGTAACCGTTCCAGAAGTTGCCCATGTTCAATCGCACAAATTGTTTGTTGTATCGACTGACCACTTGTTGAAATGGCATACCGACATGACCCACAAGCTCACTGAATTGGTCATTGATGCCAGCGAAACCTTCTTCAAGAACGTCCAAGAGGGCAATTGAAGGCCTGCCTAAGTTGAAGGCTGACATGGATGGTATAGCATCTACGTTTCCGTCGATATGCTCCAATAAAGAAGCGGGCTCAGTAGTAATACGAGATGGTGGTGAAGGGGTCTCAAGGTGTGCACAGGTGTCAACCTCGGGATTCTTCTGGCGGGGAGTATTCTCATCTGACTCTCCTTGACCGGGGGTAGACGGATTGAATAACGTCAGTGTCGATGTGCCGTCTGTCTCGACGAGTGCCCGTGCCCCCCCTTTTGTTGTTGGCAAACCTTAAAGCAAACAGCAGCCATAAATCGCTGTATTTTGTGGAGAGGTATGTGAATCTCACTTTTCTCGTTTTTTTTAGTTAAAGCACCCGCAGAGACAGGCAGTTTCTTGCTCGCGGAAGGTACTGGAGGTTCAGCCCGGCTCGAAGTTGCTTCAGGGCGTTGACTATCTAATGAGAGAAACGATGTGAGTGATGTGGGTCCGGAAGGATTCAAAGACTTACCGCCGACAATTCCCTTGGGAAGACAGAATACTGAGTGGTCTTCAGTGTCGTCCGTAAAAAGGAGACTAGCACAATGGACGCCAGTCTGTGTAGCTGCAGCACAAGGTGTTGTGGGAGCCACAGCAAATGGATCATCTTGGTCAGTAGTCGATACCTGGACCTCATCAAGCAATCGGCCATGGCGTGCTTGGGCATTACGGACAAGGCCGGAATCACGATCAGTTGCTTTCATGGTGGTGTGGAAGCGTGTGGGCGTGAGGACAGGAGGGGGAGAGGGTAGACAACGTCCTCCGCCAACCTGTTCTTCATTCATGGGCTTCATCGCAAAATTGCTGGGATCTCCTGAAGAGTTGGGTCGTGGATGAGTAGCAGAGTCATCGCCATTCAGAGTCATCTTGAGAAGGTAGTTGGCAAAGTTATTCCGGGAAAAAATTGAACATTACCTTCGTAAAAGGATGCTTAGACAGAGTGAAGCCACGCTGGGGCGGCAGACATCCCTACCCCTGGTGGTGTGACATAAACCACCAGTCGACAGGCTTTTGACATTAGGCAGTGAATGAACTGTGACAGAAGGCACAAAAATTGTAAGTGAACCTACGGTAGGGACGGGGCCTTTTCAGAACTTACGTGGATGGAGTTGCAGAGATTGTCGGGAGAGGGTCTTTGCGATGGCCTGCGGCAGTCACTTATCCGCACCACGCCAGTGGCTTCTCTGAGTTGTCATACCACCGACAAGGACCACCACTCAAGTGAACTGATTCAGCCTAAATCGACAGGACTTTGAACCTAGGATGCATGAGCAAGAACGAATTCTGGACTTGGAGTGCAATGGAAATGATCGCACGCAGGACAGTGGTAATCACCTTGCTTGGATCGGTAGTTGCCATAACGATGTGATAAAACACTCAAGATGGAAGACATACAGTCACGATATTTACATATCTTGTTCTACCTAGGTCCGTTTATGCATTGATTAGATCCCATAGGTAGCGAGCCTCTGCCATGGCCATGCCTAATGAAGCAAGCTGTATGGTAAATTCAGATCCCAAAGGGCAGTCACGGCGGGTTGTGATGATGGTATCTATATCTGGACCGGTATAACCATGGGCAAGAAGGTATCGGGCAGCACAGTCACCAAGTAACCATGCCCGAGCCTCAGTGGTTTTGGATGGCGCCTTATAATGATACCGACTTTCAATAATTCCACGTAGTGTCCGGACATGGGCATAAATGATAGGTGATGGGGAAGCGACTCGCGCGCCGCTTGACTGCACATCGTGGCTACTAGCAGAACCACGGGACAGTGAACCTGAACCTATGTATGACGCAATCAGTATCACAGGGATGGCACCAAACTGAATGTCCCACTGGATGCTAGACGGAGCATTGGAGGGACTGACTCGATAGCTGAATCAGTCCTTGTGGATTGAAAAGAGGGCTGACGGCGTAGTCTGGGACTTGGAGATCCAAGGGAAAGGCAGCTGGCGATGGCATCCCCTAACAGCTGGACAGGATCATCGGGATCCGCCACTGCTGCTTCCAGTATCAGTAGCAATCGTTAAATTGAGTCAAAGCAGGAAGCTCACCGTTAACTTGAGTGCCAGTGGTCGAGCTCACTAGTGGCGGCATCCACTCGTCAATGCCCTTGACAATCATGAATGCTAGAGCTTCCCAAAAACTGTTTGTGTGTATCCAACGGGGATTGGCAAACGATCCCTCGGACATGATAGCCCCTTGCCTGTACCTTCTCTGAGACCTAGTGTGGAGTTTGAGAGATCTGAAGTGCCTTACCTGGACCGATGGATGCCAGCAGGTGCACCAATGGCAATGGCATAGAAATCATAATCTGCACCTGAAAACTGACCTAGAACTGCAGGTGAATGACCAAAGGCTGTCAGCACTTCTTGTGAGCTCGGTTCAGCCAGAAGGGTTTCAACGATTGGTTTCAACATGTGTTCGAGGCATACGGCTTCATCTTGTGAAATGCACTCAATAGCAATCGGCAGTGGCGGGGTGGCGTGACCACAGCGTATGTTAGGTGTTGTGAACGGCTCATCACGTTCACCGAGAAACCGAACCTAACCGTCGGCTGGACCAAACCATACCCCTAAAGAGAGGAAGCTGATGACGGAGCTACCCAGCAGAAGGAAGGAATGCCCGTATCGTGGGCTAGCCAGAGCAGGAACCGCCAGAGCTTCTTGAGGGACGAGGGCAAAAGCCCTTAGCAGACAGAGGGAGCCAGACTGACAAGTGGCTAAAGCTGGGGTTCCCGGCTTTAGGCCACTGGCCTTATATATTGCCTGAGTCCGCGCACGGACCAAGCTGTACACTACTATACATGGTAATGAACGTACTACGGTAAGCGTAATGAATGGAATGGAAGGACGGAGATTAAAGAGGTCAGGCTGCAAGGAGGCGAGCCCTGAGATCTAGATCGTAGTCCTAGGAGATGGGATCGGGATCGAGATCCAATATATACTAATGGATACAAAGGGAGATTAGATCGGATCGGGAGATCTAGGAGGTGGCAGGATTGCCGTGGAGATCCGATGGAGATTGGGGGTCTAGGGTAGTCTAGGGTTTGCCATGTGGCACCCTTGAGGCATGATGTCATAGATGACATCAGGGTCTGGACTCATCATGTGACTGGTCATGTGATCGGCCTCGTGGAGGTCACGTGACGTAACGAACGTGAGGAGAAGGGAGAGTGAAGAAAAGAGTGTGAGGAGAAGGGAGAGTGAAGAAAAGAGTGTGAGGGAAATAGTTAGATGCAAGGGGATTCGTAACATTAGGGCTGATTCAACATGATATTGATTAATTACAGCTTTTGGGAAATACAACTTACCAGCGTCGATGGTATATGCCGGAGGTATCCCCACCAATGACCAACCAGAAGTTTCGACCCCTTTCTCAGACAGTACTCATGGGACCGTGTTTAATGGCTAGGTGCCGCTTAGTGCTGTCTCGTCTTTTATTCTTACTCGCTGGCTGCTCGATGGCCATTGGAGAAATATGGTCGACATTTTTAGAGAATCTCCCTATCTCAGCTCCGTCACCAACCAGGTATTCTTTATGGCTCAGCTGATACTTCTTGGGGTTGCTATCGAGTGCATACGTACTCAAACTCATGTTCACGTGCGGAAATGTAAGTTGTTCATGGCACACGCAATTACATAGAGACAACTGGGATCTGGAGAACAAGTAAACGAAGATACTGCCAGAATGCTCTCATGTCGGACTCTCTCAGGCCAGTGGTTTCAAACCCCCTCAATACTGCAGCAATTTGCGCGAGCACCCATAAGCCACAATCAACGTCGTTGGTTTGTACGGGAACAATCTGGACTTCGATCGATAAGAGTGACAAGATGCAGTCACGATGACATACCGATGTAGGCATGGCCATCCATTCACCGACATCTCTGCGAGGGACACCATGTTTCTGGAAAGCGAGCTTCGAAAGGCGGGATATGAGTTTGGTAATATCCTAAAAGGTATACCGTGAGCTACATTTTATTTGATTGTGAGACTTACCTTGAGGTCGTTCTTCCATGGGCGCTGCTCAGCGAGGCTGTCGAATAGTAGAAGTCGCCGGGAGGTGGGATAAATGGTGCAGAGGACCCAATGACCACTCGATGAGGGACAGTGAATTGGTAGGATCCATAAGGTCTTCTCCCAATATTTTGTCCAAGACATATTCCACCAGATGATGTTATCATCTGCATTGTATCGGATGCGAGGAAGGTCGTGAGTCAAGAAAATGGCAATTTGGCTAGAATGGGGCGACATTAGGTGTGAACGGAGAAGCGTGGCGCAGCCGTTAATGCACGTGTCATTGAGACAAGCACGTGGGGAACCTAAAATTTCGAGGGCTTTCGGTTCAAAGACAAGCGAGGGGAAACCATCAGTGGGAGGTCGGATACGTTCTGCAGTGTCACCTTCCATGGCAGTTGCATTGCTTGAAATGTCCATGTAGTCAGCAATCGGGTCCTATATGAGGTGTGTCAAAGAGGGTCAGACAAAGAGGGCCTAACTTACGTGAGGAGGGTTCCATAGAAACTTCACCGTTGGTGTTGCCTCCTGGTTGTCTTCTTCATCCTCGTAATCTCTGCAGTCCAACACATCATCAAGAAGTACTTGTTCTGGTTGCGGTGGCGCCTCCTCGTCAACATTAACATTGACAGTATCTTCTTCAACGTCATTTTGGGGTAAAGTGCAGGCAGTCGGCGGAAGCCAGAATATATCCTCGGTGTGGGCAGAAACTCTGGACAGCAGCTCTGCAAGTCTGACAGCTTCTTTAGCCCGAGTCACGTAGCGTACCGCGGATGTGAGGGGGGTTGGCCAGTGTTCCTGTAACTCTAGAATTTCCTCGCGGCAGTGCTGTAGGATAACTCGGAGAAGAGAATCTGGAGAGATGTCAGAATACATAGCATTGCTGCAGGAGAGTGGAACATACTTTCAGGCTGGTGTATGGCAACCTCGACTGCAAATAACTCTAAACTGAACCATCGGCACATGTTATCCGATTCCATGCCTAAGTGGTGTTGTTCTTCAAGGCAACAATCACGTTTCAGCAACGCGCGGATCCCATCACGTACATCTGAGTCTTCCAACCATCGGGATATCTCACCTGAAGCAGGGGAAATCCAGACATCTTGAAGAAGTGTCTGGTCGTTGCGCAAGTCAGTGAGTTTGGTAGGGAGTGGAGTGGGCAATGGAATAGCATAGGCAGGGTCATACAACTCCTCAAGAATCTCACAGTACTTGTTAAACTTCCTGATTGCGGACATAAGAGCAGGTTGGCGTTTTGCTATTGCTTTCCGTGTTTGTTGATGTAATTTTGTGCCTGGGCCATGACGCATTCAGAAACACGGGATGGATGAAATATCAAGGACTTACCCAATGTCTTGTCTTTGCCACCCACAGCACGATCGAGTTTATCCCATTCAAAAAAACTACCAACAGCCCTTTTGCGGATATTGATCTTCAGGTCCCAAGCCATAAGTAGTGTGCGTATGAATTCAAGAGGAACTCCTTCTAATTGTGGGAATTGGTCTTGGACATTGAGCGAAGAATACAGGGTTTTGATTTTCTCCAGAAGGTGAGTGTGACTGCGTTCCATGCTATCGAGGATGTCAATAGTGGCAGCAGCTGTGCCATCTTTTTCGATTGCTGCACGGGTAGTCTGTAGCGCACGCTCGGAGGAATCCAGGTCGGCTTGTAGTACGAGAACACTGTCAAGTTCTTTCTTTAGTCTCACTGGGGCATCTAGATGATATGAATAATATGAAAGTATACAATGCAGGGACATACGAGCTCTAATGGAGAGCTGGGCTGTACACTGTGTAGCCCATTGAGCTCGAAGCTCGGAACTAGCTATACCACAACTGTCCAGGACTGCCTGGGCAGCATCCCCCTGGTCACCAATACCTTTCTTCGCGCGCCGTTTGAGCCAGGGGCCTAGTTCCTTTCGCATATCCAGACCGATGGCAGCAACTTGGCGATCAACAAGCCATATACGGCGTTGACGCTAGCAACCATCAATGCGGAGTTAGAAGGAGGCGTTTTGGGACTCACCGAAGATGCCCGTTCGATCCCTATCAGCTTGATGAGGCATGACCATAGTCGCTCGGTACCCTCACCATCAGACAATCCAAGACCCTCAGCCAGACGTGGGTTGTATACCAGCTGGCACGCCCACTCATGCCCGTAGGCATGCATTGCTGTCATTGCGAAGCGTAGCCGTGAGACGATGGCGTCACTGAGTATGTCATACTGTGTGAGGTCAGCCTGAGGTTGTAGGTATGTAAGTATGGCGTACCCGTCGCAGGGAACGATCAGTGACACAGCCAACGTCATAGAAGACGGTCACGGTAGCATCCTGAGGGAGAAGCGAGAACAGATGCTCGATCAGCGAAATACTGTACTTCTGCTGTTCACCTGGAGTATCTATGTTAGCAAAGAAAAGAGGAATGTCGTGACGACATATGAGGGCCATCAACCCTGTATCGTCAAAACTGTCCATTGCTGCTTTCTGCTTCTTGCCATCCGCAGCCTCGTATGATGATTCGCATTGGTCAACAGCCACGTCAGGTACGGAGGTGTGGCGATTCTGGGCAGGCCTCTTGCGTGCTCTTGTGATTCGTTCCCTGACTGCGTCAACCTGCGCTTTGGGAAGAAAATAGATCGGATCATAGAAATTCAGGCAATCACCAGCAGACCGCCGGTGGCGATGATGGAAGTTTCCATCGGTGGCAACGTGAATGTCAGCCCCCGCGGCAAGCGGTCGCCCGTAGGAGTTTCCCCTGAAACATGCGGGGCATCGCTGGATGAGGAGTGGCGAGCAGGAATCAGGGGAGAGAGGGTCTGTGACACATTCAAAAGCGGTGTGCGAATCTTGGTCCGAAGCTAGATCGCCAGGGCGATTGGAATGCGGGGATGTGCAGAGGCCCAGCTGCTGTGCCTCGGGAAAGCACCCACGAACTTTGGCAAGGATTGACTTGACTCGATGTTCGACTTCAACTTGTAGAATATCGAACCATTGAATCGCATTGCTAAGAGCGCGTCTGAAAGGTTCTTGGACATTTTTTCCCTATAAAGCTGTCATTATCAGAATGAATGCAAACATTACATGAAAAGGTGTGACCTGTCGACCTGAAATACGAAAGCCTCAGTGGATGTAGTGGGAATGGAGCGCAGATGCTAACGCGTTGACTGCATCGCAAGATCGTTCGAAGAGCACGTGGTAGAAAGAGAGCAGCTCGATGGAGACTGCCATGCAGGGCTAGGAGGGCACTGTAGGGAAAAGGCCGCAATATAGGAGAAGCTGAGCAAGCGAAGCACATTGACAAGTTTGAACAGTGACAGAAGAAAAATCTAAAACAGGAATAAAGGATTATTGGTAGAGCAAAAGTTTGATGAGATGGACTTACAGTCAAAATAAAGGCAGACAAGCACTGTTTTTTTGGGTACACACCCTCGTTGACAGCGAGAGATTGTGGTACTAGGAGGTGGGGTGGGTTTACCAAGAGTCCGTGTGAGGTACTGCAGGAATGGCTCGACCATTGTAGAAATGATCTTTTTCCAGGCATCAGACCGGCATGTTCGAGTGGCAGGTACTGGATGGGAGTTGGAGTCGAGGAATTCACTATCATCCGGATCATCCAGAACGGGGTCGAATTCTAGTACATTGGATTGAGTACCTGCGAGTGCATCGTCATGGGATGCGAGATCGTTGTCGGGCAGAAACTCAGGGAGGCTCGATCCTTCATGAGAACTTGAGGGATTGACAACATTATGATTTAGTAAATTATCAAGGCGGTCAAGGAGTTGCTGGCGTTTGTTATTATGGCCGGGGATTGTGACAAACTGTTTTGTTTTTTTGGCATCTCGAGCTTTACACGGCAAGGAGAAATGCTGACCAAGTCCTGTGGAGGTACTTGGAAGATTACCCTGCTGTCGAGGATATGAGGCCATGGTGAGAGAGCAAGGTGAGACAAGGTGGAAGGCACAGCAGAACCTCACCTAAAGAATCTTGAGACCGCATGTTAACTGCACATCTGCTGCAAGGAGGATCCACAGAGCCTCTAGAAGCGCTCTGCCTGCAGTATTCTAATGGGCAGCGGAAGGTAGTAATTACACTATGCTAGTAATAGACCCAGCCGGATAATGCTGGAGCAGAGGGAGGGCCTATTTGGTAAATTTTGCGTCAACAAAGAACCCCACCTAAAAGGGGTCTATTGATTCCGAGAAGCAGTGCCTAAGGTGCAATATCATTGAGCAGCCTTGCGCTTCATCTCTCCATGCGGTACAAACAACTTGGCACAGCAGAGGATCTCGACAACGCTATTGTCCTCGATCAGGAAGCACTAGAACTTTGCCCCATGGGCGACTCAATCCAGTCAACATTGTTGAATAACCTTGCTGTTCACCTTTCCACTCGATATGACAAGTTCGAGGCAATGGAGGACCTCGACAAGGCTATTGTCCTCAATTGAGAAACATTGATGCTCCACCCAGTGGGCCACCCAGGTCGGTCAATGTCGTTGAGTAATCTTGCATATGAGCTTTCCACTCGGTACAAGAAACTTGGAGTAATGGAGGACATCAACGAGGTCCTCACCCTCGATCGAGAAGCACTGGCACTTCGGCCAGTGGGCCACCCAGATCGATCAACATCATTAGACAACCTCGCACTTCACCTCTCCACTCGCTATGACAAACTTGGCGGAATTGAGAATCTCAACAAGGCCATTGCCCTCAACTGAGAAGCGTTGGCGCTTTCACCAGTGGGCCACTCAAAGTGGTCAACCTCTTTAGACCACCTTGCAGGCTACCTTCATACTCAGTTCACACGATCGAATCAGTCAGACAACAAAGAGGAGATATTCAGCCTTTATACCAACTTGGCACATGTGCCGCAAACGGTATCTTCTGGTGGTCTGTCTGCTGCCAGAGCATGGGTCCGTGTTGCCGAGGACTTCCATCATCCCACCACACTTCTAGCATACGAAACATGCCTTCGATTACTTGTTCATCACCTCGCTACTCTGCCATCACTGCCTCAGCACCTTTCTGTCTTTAAGAGCCTCACATCGTCACTTGCGGTGGATGCATTCTCAGCCTGCCTCCGCAACTATTCTCCTGCCAAGGCAGTCGAGCTTCTAGAACAAGGTAGAGGTGTCTTTTGGAGTCAACTCACTCGTCTCCGTTCGCCACTCAACGATGTCATTGCATCCGGCCCTGCGGGAAATATGTTGGCAGACAAGTTCATGCGACTCACTTCACTCATCCAAAACGCTCTCGATTCGCCTGGCACCGATCAGCATGACTGAGTGTACAATCTCAACTTTGAATTGCAAACAGTCATCAAACATATTCGTGAATTACCCGGACTTTCACCCTTCCTCCTCCCCTTACTCTTCTCTGATCTCCGGCAGGCAGCCTGCGAGGGCCCTGTTATCGTTGTCAACGCAAGCAAGTATGGTTGTGATGCCCTCGTAGTCCTGGAGGACCAGGATCCTGTCCACATCCCACTGTCCATCACACAAGAAGATGTTCAAGGCCTGTCATCGGAGCTCGGTACGATGATGAAATGTGCAAAGACCACGGTCGTGACGAAAGAACTCCGCCTCACATCAGGAAAAAGGGAAAATGGCTATAGTAACAGGCACCATTATGTAGGCTACATAATACAACATTGTTGACCTGAGAATGGAGCCGTATGTAACATTTTATGTAGACTACCATTGTAAGG
>JBBPMX010000461.1:0-13038 GCA_038090515.1 Pulveroboletus cf. viridisquamosus | reverse complement strand
CGACAATCACACTGACATTCTCAACGTCGTCGCAGGTATGGGCATGGGTCGGGCCGGAGTGACCCTCCACATGTGCTCATTCGTCCAGACGGCCAGCTTCCCTTGAACACGGGTGATGAATATCAGACCGTATGGGTCGGGCCGGATGATGTGAACCATCCGCCCAACCCAAACATTTCACTCACTCTGATATAAGAGGTGAGTTTACTCAAAAAAAAAAAAAAAAAAGGACGCGTTCTTGTCCTTCTCTCCCCCTCCCCTTGCTGATTCGGCGAGACCGTTACCTGTGCTGACGCAGACTTGAAGGGAAAACACGCCCCCGACCCCCGACCCCCCGACCCCCCGGCCCCCCGTTCCCATCATCCTTACCTTCGGGTGATTGATGCCCCATTCGGAGCGCCTCCTCCGTGCTATTTTTGTCTGTATGGCTCACGGCGACCTGACGGCAATCATGCGGTGTGGCCACCACTGGTGGATCTTTTCGAACCTTCCACCGCCTCGGCCGTTTGTTATCGGTCAGCTGCTCCTCTGGAGAATCTAAGCAGGCAGTGTCGAAATCTGAGGCATCAAAAAATGTGGCGTGCGTTGTGCGGAAGGAAACAAACAGTCCCAATCACATCTGTAGCCATACGACCGGTTGACAACGGCCGGGGAGGGGTGCAATACAGTAAGCGGCAGTGCCTCCAGGTCCTTGGAAATGTGACTCGGAACTCTTCCAGGTGGATGCTTGGCTGAATGTCGAGGACATCCCTTGATCTTCTGCGTGACCAATCCTGGTCGTCGGTCCATGGGTACACTCGACATCATACGCCGTGACTCCACCACTTCAGAGGTGTTCGGCAAGTGGTGCAAAGCGACACGCGGTCTCACAGACCAAAGATGTCTTTGAGATACCCTGACCCTGTTTTCCCTCTTGCGAACAACGGGAGAACGACTGCGACTCGGACCCACACACGTGCAAAGGGGAAGACGGTACCCGGTCGGCGGTCAGGCACCACTTCAATTCAAAAGAGACATTTTAAATTTGCTCAATGTCGTTATCGTTTTATGGAATTTCCTGTGTACATAATCTCTATGTGAGCCTGGAGATAAAGGTATGCGCCCATGTGCTGTACATGCGGCGTGTGACACAATCAATATAAGGTCTAGGTTAGGAACCCTTCAAACTCGGTCGTAACTCGATCGATGAAATGGAAGATTCAATTGCCAGGCAGACGCGGATGCGGAACCAATGTGGCATATACCCTCCGACGGGAAGATGGCGGCAGCCAGATCTGAAGCGGGCACGACTTGCCTACCTGTGGCCAGGGGTAATAAGCTCGGCCGGTCTCGGCGGAAGGACAAGGCTTACATTTGTATTATATTCTAGTAATCAACTCCACGTTGAGATCACATTCGTTGGGGTCTGGATGACATGAATGGCCTCGTTGTAAGGGGGACGTGGTAGCGAACGCCGATAATGATAATGAATTTTCCAAAAACCACGAGGCTGTCCCACTCTTTGATATTCCACTTCATGATTCGCCACAAGATGAAGTTCTCCGGAATGCTGGGGCTGGGTTTCTCCTTCACGTCATGATTCCATTTGCTCACCTGAACACCTCGTTTCACCATTATCGGAATCTGTGAGAGGTTTCAGCTTGCTATACATGATGCTTGTTGTTCTGGCGGTTTAGGTTTGGCCATAGGCCCGTCATCAGCAGAAGGTTCAGCGCTCCTAGCATAGCGCACAGGAAAACGCAATAAGAGAAACTCCTCGTAGTAAAATCCAGTTACGCGGATGCACCCGTGGTTGCGGAAAGGATCGGAGCGCTCGTCATTGACCCTAAACAGACGAGACGAGACGTCCGGGATCAAAGGCGCAGTAAATCTCAGCGCAGACGATCGCAACAACATCATGGTAGGCGGCCATGTCCCTCCGGTGCGGGGAGACATAAACTATCCGATCGGCAGGCCGTGCCCGTATGGGCCGTATCGAACACTTGAGCGAAACTCCCCACTTGCGTCGAGTTTGGTGAAAAATACAATTCGTAACTGTACCCCATCAACGCCACCTGCAAAGTAAAGTCATCTGGCCATTTGCTATTTTCATTTCCGGTCCGGCCGATCAGAATTTAAAAACACATCAATACGAATTGTGCGTCAATTCCCTTCGATATATCCGAGGTCCTTTGCATCCTGTGACTGGCTGTATTTGGCCCCCCTCGATTTTCCTTCCACTCGCTCGGGTCACGGCTGCACACGTTCTGCGCAGCATGCAACTTGGTTGTCTAGGAACGATGTAACATTCTTTTGGAACATTAATATTCTAACGGTTCCAGAAATCTGATTTGGATTTTGCGAATTGTGGGGCACCGTCGTACTACACCAGCGGTCGGCGTTGCCGACGGACATCACCTTGCTTGTCAGCGCAGAATTGTTAACCGATACAAGTACACCGTACACAGTTACGAAGCCACGATCGCGCCACCGAGTCTTATTTGTACATGTGGACACACAAGCCGTTCGTGGGATATGGACCTTTCGATGACGCGAACATCTCATCTGGCCCCCTGAATCAATGTCGTTGACCCCTGCCAGCCTGGGCTACACAGGAAGTCAAGACTTGCATGTTTCGCACGACTAATTCTTTTGTTTTTTTCATGCATCGCTCCGCAGTGCCCCGGTTTTAATGGGCCCCTCTTATATACCGACGAGCTTCGAACAATGCTCGACCTCGCGATCGTTTTCTCCCCCCCTTCTTCCCTCGCATGACGCCTGTATTTTTCATCCACGCTCATCCTAGTTCCCTCCCCGCGCCTCCGCGTATGGGTCTCGTCGCAAAAGCGGGCCCAATATCTTCGTCGCTGTCCCCGTCCTCGTCGCTGTCCCCATCCTCTCCTTCGCCCTCCCTGCCTCTACTTCAGTCAAGCGTTCCGCCATCGAACGGATCCATCCAGACCCACACCATCCTTGGGATCATTCTCAGCTTGTGTGGGTATCCTCGTGTCTCCCTGCGTGTTGCTCTCTGGACTAACGAGGTCCGGGGTACCGACATTTCTCCAGTCGGCTTCGTTATCCTTGTCGGATCATTTTACTTCATATCCCGCTCTCGCTCCCGGCCTCGTCAACCCCAACTCATACGTACGGACACTTCCGTCTATGTATTCGATGACATCCTGACCCCCAACACAGACCGTCGTCCTCGCTCCCACTACATTTCCATGAACGAACCTGACTCTTGTACAGGGTCCCCGATTCAACACGTGGAGCACACGGTGGTCTCCATCGCCACCCTCCCCAACTCTCGTACTCGGGGCTACAATCACTATCCCCCCCCTCTCCCACCGTATGAACCAGAACCACGTCTCCCCTCGTACTCCCAAGCACCTCAGCACCTCCCCTCCCCTCCCAAGGCGATGATCGAAGCTTGAACGTCTAACTCTAACGCTTGACCCCTGACTCGGGTCTCCTTCTGACGCTGATCCCACTCATGAAGACGACATTTTTTTAATATGCCCCCCATCCTAATTTTAAGGATGGGTTCGCTTTCGTAACCTCTTCTGTTCTCTTCTTTTTTTAGCACTTCTTTGCTTTCTTCGTTTGTCATCGATATCCATAGAACGAACGAAGGGTCGTGGACGATGCCATCTCAGGTTTTGCCAGAAGCCCCCGTAGCGTGCATATGGGGTCGTCTTTGGATCAATATGACCCTGTAGCAGGAGGCTTGTGGCATCACCTTGGATGGTTCTGACGCGACTTGTCGAATAGAATATCGATTGCTTTCGCTCTGCAGTGTACGCCAGCGTAATTCGAACCTTACCATAGCATCGCTAATCATCGAAGACCCCTTCCATGATGTGGTTCAAATTTCAAACCCCCCAAGCTCATCGATTGCACAAGCGGACTGTGCGCGGCTCACCCCAACGTTTTCTTTACAGGGGAAGTTTTCAGCAAATAGGCACAAGTAGAAGTGGGCGAGCAGGTGAGAAAGAGACATGTCGTAAACGGAGGTGGCCCTGCAGCGAACCAGTGCAACTGGTAAAAATAGATGAGCCCGTCCACATGCAACAAGTTCATGCCAAGAAACCTCATCAGAGCGGTGCGCGATGGCGGCGACACGATGAGAGGGCAGCATCCTAACGAGGGAATATATCCACCAACTCGGAGTCAGCACAGTAAAAAAAAGTCCAGAATGCGTATCCAATACAAGGGGAGGTGTGGTGCCCAAGAGAATCGGTCTTTATGCGCTGTTCACGGGGAGCTGGAAGGACACGACGCAGAGTTGACCTGTGCAGACGCCGTACTCGAGCGTTGAGAGCAGACCTTGAATGTGCATCTGCAACATGAACTCGAAGCTCAAACCGACGCTGTATACATCAGCATCCGATTCATGGCGATAAAACGCACCAGCTCGGTCGAGTTATCATGCAACCTAGGTTGGATCTGCCGATCCATATGACGTAGTCACATCATCACCTGTGGTCCAAGGTATGGAATGTTATCATGCAGTGTGGTCATCAAATGGAGTACCTTGGGCAATCGGAGATTGGGGACATCATTTCATCAACAAGTCATCAAAATTTCAGCAGTATAGCATAGCCCCTCAGCTCACGTGGTATCAGGACGCCATGCAACTGGATGAAGTTGGGTTGTCTGAACGTCCGAACATCCGACCGTGTCCGAACTGTCCGATTGAGCCCGTATACACTGCCTGGGATGTGCATACAGCTTGGTTGGCTGCGAATGAATGTCCGACCGCGTCCAAACTGTCCGAGCACAAATCTACATGAATCAGACGGTTCGGAGATGGTCGGACTCCGTTCGGACGTTCGGGCATTCAGAAAATTCATTTTCTCCGCGATATCACGTAATCTCGTGACTTTTTTGGTCTCCTCCGCTGTCTCTCTGAGAAGCGAGCTGCGAAGCGAGTTAACCGTCCCTGAAAGGCCAGATCTTGTTCTGAAACCAATGATATGGTTTTCCACAAGGGTCGTCAAACTTGGAAGCATCGAAACTGCTGTCCAAGTCAAGTATGGATCATGACTCTGGGATGGTCATACAGTATGGTCTGACAGCAGATCTCGACGACCCACCTCGTACACTATGCTCCTGAGACGTTTCCTAGATCCCCACACTACCACAGGGCATAAGGATGCGTCTCCAGTGACCGTCTACCGCTCCTCGACGACGACCTCCATTGTCACTCCTGGCAAGGATCTGCTGCAACCACGTACGTAAACTCATTTTTAAGACAATGGTCATGCTGATATTCTCAACGTTGTTACGGTATGGGCATGACCGTCTGCAGGTGCTCATTTGCGTTGACAGCCAGCTTCTCTTGAGCATGAGCAATAGGTCGGTTCATATGGATCGAGCCCAATGATGTAAATCGTGCGCCCGAGGTTCAGATATCCATCGACATTCCAAGGATGCATTCGTGGGTTCCATTCCCCCCCCTTTCTGACTTGACGAGGCCGTCACCAGAGCTGATGCACCCTTGAAAGGAAAACCATGCCATCGGCCCCGTTCACATCGCCCTTACCTTCGGGCGACGGACACACCGTTCGGATGGTATGCCAAGGGGGTACCTTAGCATGCTGATGAGGGGTTCGAACATTGCATCTCCGCTGCGTTCTTTTCTACAGCGAATAACAAAGTGGCGCTGGTCATGTGAGCTGTGTGGCCGCCACCTTGTGGAGTCTTCCAAACGTTTGGCTCGTTATCAATCGTGCCTTGGGGAACGATAAGCAGGCGGTGGAGTCTGGGGTATCACAAAAATAGCGCGCGCATCATGTGAGATGGTGAACAGCCTCATCGCATGAATCAGGTGACGACGGAAAGCGAGGCCGCGGTACAATAGGTGGCACCGGTGGGTCCTCGGATATGAGATCAGAGCGCTTCCATAAGGACGCTTATCTGAGCGTCATGCAGGAACGTCAGTATCGCCGGCCTCGTGGACATCCCTCAATTTTCTCCGTGACCGCGGTCCTGGACATCGGTCCATCGGTCAACCCGACATCTGGATGTATCATGTCCACTGCCGCTTCAGAGACAGTCCGGCCAACGCTGAAAAGCAACCTGCGGCCTCGCAGGAACAAGCGTAGACCCGGCGCGACCCCATTTTCCCTCAGCAAGAGAACAAGCGCAATCCGGACCTACGAGCCGTACAAAGGGGAGGAAGGGCCATCGTGGGCGCTCATAATCAAATGGCCACCTCATCAATGTGGAATGGAATTCGCTCGGCCGGGGGTTTTTTTTTTCCGCCGCGTGTAATATGTTCGTGTTAGGCCGTGCGCCGCCCTGACACAATGAGATGAATCCTGTGTACATAAACCCCATGGTGAACGCACCTCGGATCTTGAAAGCAGTAAAAGTATAAATTCGAATACGTGCTGTATGGGCGGTGTGGGATGAAAACATCATAACCTCGTGGCGTCAACCGGTAAAACAGGAGGTTCATATGTCAACTTTCAGGAAAAACGTTGATGCGGCATCAATTAGCCCGATCTCGCGCAGAATGGATACATGCATCGTGACAGCGGATAGCAGTGTGCGCAGCTCCCTACCCGTAGGGTAACAAGCTCTGCCGGTCTGGTTGGAAGAACGAGGTTTTACATTTGAACCGATACGTTTGTAGCCAACTTCACATCAAGATCATATTGTTTTTGGTTCAGAACACTGCTAATGCGTCTAGTCTTGTGAGAGGCGACCTGATAGAAGCGATCGCCAGTACCCGATAAATTTTGATCATGATCTCCAACAACCACGAGGCCGAGGACGTCAAGGCGGGCGTTGAAACGTTGAAAGGGGGCGTTTGTGCAATCTTAGACCAGATTCTATGCCATACACAGGCGTATACTTTCACATCATGGCACCATTTGCTCCCCTGAACATCTCGTTCCTTTTTAAAACCCTATCTATACCCTTTGGGAGTCCTTCAGCTAGCTATACATAACACATGACCTACCCTTCCCGTGGTGCTTGCTCTTCTAGTGATTAGGTTTGGCTGCGATCAACAAAACGTTCAGTTCTCCATAGTGCACGTAGGTACGCGTCTTGCTCTAGTCAATAGCTGTAGCTGAGGGGAATCGCGAGAAGAGATCCGTGCTGGCAGTCACCTTGCCCAACCATAATGTGCCCGAACGCAGCGGCCATTACTCAAGCATCCGAAAAGCTCCCGCGAGTAGATTGACGTAATTGAATTATCACGGCTGATCAATACGTAACTCCGAATGCGGCACAATGGTACGATAGATCAGTGGTCACTGCCCGATATAGAAGGTCATCTACATGCTGCAGCGCTCGACACAAACCGCTTCCTGGCGTCTATCTGATTATCCCACCACTGGGGCCACACCTCCGTCGTTTGTCAATCATCTCGGATAAAATGGCTTTATCTCCTCTTCTCCGCCTATGTCTCGGGGGGTGGCCATGGCAATGCCACCGTTTGATCGATGTTCCGATACCCGCTTGGAAAATGAGGCATTATTAACCTACCGTTGTGGGGAGATGAGCAGTGTGGCCCAGATGAAACGAGGCATGAAATGGAGATAGAACATTCTTCAGGAACAAAGTGGTGTTTCATGGACAGCTTTGAAGGAGCACTGCCGCAAGTACCGCTTCCGTTCGAGTCATTGTCGACATTGTCAAATCCGCTCCCCACAGTGTCCCTCAGTTTGACGGATCGATGAAAGTAGAGCCTCTGCTGGGATGCTAACACGAGGAAAGCGCAGCTAGTCGCCAGGGTACCACAATACATCTGGAACCCTTCCTTTTTCTTGGCGGGAACGAATGATGCTATGTCTGTGCAGACTGTACTGCGCACACCGGCATTAAAGGGGAACCCTGACATATATTTTGGGCAACGAATGAGATGGGTGCTTGATTGTTTCTCCCTTCCATCTCTCCTGCCTGTCATGCCCACCTTGCCCATCTCTGCGTCCCTCCGCGTCGGTCTCGTCTTGGAGGCGAGCTCATCGTCGTCATCGTCGCTACCCTCGCTCACACCATCATCCTCGCCTTCTCCTTTGCCCCCGTCAACGAACGGGCGTATCCACACCTACACCATCCTCGGGATCATCCTTGGCCTGTGTGGGTATCCTCATATCCCCCTCTGCTGCTCTCCGGGCTAACGAGATCCGGGGTGACACGTCTCCAGTCGCCTTCACCGCCCTTATCGCCACATTCGACTTCGTATCCCGCTCCCGGCGTCGTCAACCCCAAGTCGTCCGTACGTACTCCCACTTGTATGTGTGTACGCATCCTGACCCCTCTCAACACAGACGACCACCTTCCCATGAGGGGACTTGGCTCCCGCGCAAGGCCTCTGATTCAACATGTGGAGCCCACGGTGGCGTCCGGTACCGCCCTCTCCAACTTTCGGACCCGGAGTCATGACCACTATCCCCCCACTCTTCCGCCGTATGAACCAGAACCGCGTCTGCCTCCGTACTCCCAGGCGCCGCAGCACCCCCACCCCCCTTCCAGGGCCATGATCGAAGCTTGAATGTCTAACCCTAATGCCAGCCCTGACCCCTGACTCGGATCGCTATCCGACAGACTACGCTCACGAAGACAACGACACCTTTACGCTCACATGCCCACATACGCACACGCTCATATGCCCATACACCATACGTCCATATAAATACCCTCATGTCCTAATTTTATTTTAAGGATGGCGCTTTCGTAACCTCTTCTCTCCTTCTCCTCTCTTTAGTCCTTCTTGATCTCATTTCTGACGCATGTTTCCAGTCCAGCCGGCAGGTATTCATCATGTATCGATACGTGGAACGAACGGTCATGGACGACACGATCTCAGGCTTTGCCAGACGCCTTCCGCGCTCACACGAGGGACGGTCTTTGGATCAACATGACCCCGTAGCAGGAGGCTTGTGACGTTGCCTTGGACGGTTCCGACACGACTGGTAGAGTAGCAGTCCCCCACCGCCAGCTCGAGGGCAATGTACATCGGTGTGATTCGAACCTTAGTGTAGCATTGCCAATCGTCGAGTACCTCTGCCAGGATGTCATTCAAACCCCCCCGAGTGAATGATCGGCAAGTTATGTAGGAGCGCGCAAGCATGTCGTAAACGAAGGTGGCGTTGCAAAAACCAGTGCAAACGGGTGAAAATAGATGAGTCTGTCCACACACGAGTCCATGTGGAGAAAACCGCCCCATCGGATGTGGTGTCCACCAGCAGCGACCACGATGAGAAGTAGAATTCTAATGAGAGGGGATATAGATATATCCACCGGTTTGGGTGTCAGCACAGCAAAAAAAAAAGTGTTGAGAGCGCGTATCCAATACAAGGGGCCGAAATATGTGTGACGGGTTCAAGAGATCCAGTCATTACGCACTGTTCGCAGGTAGCGGGGCACGATGCAAGGTCGACCTGTGCAGGTGCCATACTCGTGCGCTGAGAGTGCACTTGCAACACGATCTCAACGTTCCCACAGACACTGCATACGTCAGTATCCGATTCGCAGGAAAAACGCACCCAGTCGGACTCCATTCGTGCACTGTCGTCGAAACGTTCAATGGATCCTCTCTAAGCCATGGCCCCATAGCTCACATGATGTCGGGGGCATCCGATACATTACGTAATATAGTGACGTTCGTGATGGCGTCAACTCGCTCGAACACGGTCGATAACATCAAAGGGATCGCAGCTCGCTTCCCAGAAAGATGCTAGAAAACAGGCTGACTGAATCATCAAGCTCAAGGATCATGTCGGTGAAACGTTCTTATTTATACGATGAACCCAGATCATTTTCTGAAAGTTTTTTTACAAGGGTCATCAAAGGAAGCATCAAAACCGCAATGGGTCCAAGCCATGACTCTGGAACGACCATATGGTATGATCATCCCAGAGTCAGATAGCGGATCTCGACAACCCACCTCGTCCACCACGCTCCCGAGACGTTCGATAGGTCCTCACACTACCATGGGGCGCGGGGACGGATCTCCAGCGTTTCCCACTCCTCGATGACGACCTCCATCTGTACTCCCAGTAAACATCCACCACAACCACGTACGTATGCTTACTTTCCAGAAAGATTGTTACACCCCCTGGTGTTCTCAACATCGTTGCAGGTATGAGCATGACCGCCGGCATGTGCTCATTTGTGCGGATGGCCAGCTTCCCTTGACCACGGGCGACAGATCAGATATATGGACCAAGCTCGATGATGTGAATTGTGCGCCCGAGGATTCTTCATTGAAATTCCCAGGATTCATTCGTGGGCTCCCTTCCCCCCCGTTACTGGCTTGGCAAGGCCGTTATCTGTGCTGATGCACACCTGAAAGGGAAAGTACACCATCAATCCCGTTCTCATCATGTCTACCTTTGGGCAATACACCGTTCAGAGGGTATGCCAAGGGGACACGTTGACGTACTGAAGAGGGATTTGACCATGGCTTCTCCGTCTCCGTCTTTCCTTTACATCAAACAAGACGGTGGCGCCGATCATGTAAACTGTGTGGCACCACCCCTGGAACCTTCTAGAAGTTTTGAAGAAACGAACAGCTCGGTCACATCAATCAGCTGACGATGGAAAGGGAGACGGCGATGCAGTAAGTGGCGCTGACGGACCCTGACGGACCCTTGGAAATGAGATTCGAGTGCTTCCAAGAGGACGCTTATCTGAGCGTTATACAGGAGCATCACTGTCGCTGACCTGGAGGACATCCCTCGATCTTCTCCATCACCGGTCCTGGATATCGGTCCATCGGTCAACCCGACATCCGCATGCATCGTTCCTATCAGACCGTCTGGCTAACGTTGCAACCCCACTTTCCCTTGGCGAATAATCAATGTGAGAAAACGTGCGATCCGGATCTACGGGCTGGAAAAGGGGGAGAAGGCCCACTCGAGGTGCTCATACCGAGTCGGACAGCCGCTGCAATAATAGAATGTTCAAGTCCGCTCAGTCGGGATTAGTGCTTACGGGGGTGTTTAATATGTTCATGTAACAGTAAGCCATGACATAATACACACACGAGATGAATCCCACGTCTACAGAACCCATGATGTGCTGTATGGACGCTGTGGGATGCATTAAAACATAAAAGGTGGTCAAGAACCCCACTGCGGAAATTGGTGCAATGGAAGACTTGTACATCAGATCCCCTTCAAGATGCAGAATCAATGAAGGTGAAAACGACCCGATATCATGGTGAATAAATACCCGCATCCTCTCACAAGAAGGTGACGGTGGTCAGCAGTGGGCGCAGCTCCCATATCCGTTGGGTAACAAGCTCGGCCGGTCTGATAGGAAGAATCAGATCTTACGCAGCAGCCTGGTAGAAGCTGAGCGCTAGCGCTGATCTCCAGCGCCCTGATATGCTCTGATCATGATCACCGACAACCCCGAGGTTGAACGTTGAGGCCTTGAGGGCCGTCAAATGCGTCGAAAGAGGGCATTTGTGCAGTATCATGCTCGATATTCTATTACATACATGGGCAGTGTCTTCATGTTGACGATACCTGTTGGAAGCGCTCATCTCGACATCGCGTATCACGGCTGGCCGCAGCCCCCAGGAGAAGGTTCCCCGGGGTCAACGCCACGCTCGGAGCCAGACGATTTATATTGCGTGCATGCCCTCCCAGCGAACCCGACCTTCTACCAGCCATTTCACCTTTTTCTTTCGCGTCATGACTCCATTTTCCCCCCTGAGCACCTTGCTCCTTTGCGAACACTACATCTATACCATTTTCATCATTATCGGAATCGGTGAGAGATTTTCAGCTGGCCATAAATGACAGATGACATACCCTTCCCAGTGGTGTTCATTCTTCTAGTGATTAAATTTTGGCCACGATCAACGGAACGTTCAGTTCACCATGGTGCACGTCGCACGGGTACGTGTTTGGCTCTGGTCAATGGCATACACTGAGGGGAAATGCAAGAAATGCGTTCCGGCCGCCAAATCCAGCACACGGATGCACCTGTGGTTGTGGCAAGGTTTCAAACCAGTCGGAACGCTGGTCACCACTAGATCTGTAGAGGAGCTGAGATGAAAACGGTCAGCTATATTTTGATGAGTTACAAGAGGTTACGTGTTACTGAAAGCAGTCGATGTGCAAGGAGTGCTTCGTTAACCCACTAGTGTAGTACGGCCGGAGCTCAAAGGGTGGCTAGGCGAAAGCGGGATAGACATGGCGTAATTCATATTAATGCACAGCCTTCGAGCAAGTCTGATGATGAGATCATCGATCACGGATGCTGCGATCGGACGGCAAACAGCTCTGCACTTCCTGGCGTCCATTTGGTTGTCCCGCCACTGGGGCCACACCTGCGCAGTTTGTCAGACATCCCGTATAGAATGATGTTAACTCCTCTTCTCTACCCATGCATGATGGGCGGCCATGGCAATACCTCCCTTTTCGATCGATGTTCCGGTTCCTGTATGAAATATGAAACATTGGGAAGAGATCAGCACCATGGCGTAGATGAAACAAAGGCATGAAACACGGATGACGGATTGGGACATTCTGGTCCCATGTCCCCACCCACTGGGACCGGGCCTCTTGCAACCCTGAGTTCATAGACCGAATTCCGTTCCAATGTCCTGACCCTGACCGCCCTGCTCTCTGGGACCTCGCTGAGCGCATCTACCCTCCCTACGGAACCTGGCCACACCTTACATCCCTCGGTTCTCGGATGTGGCGCTCTCATTTCCACACCGATAGACTGGCTACCACCGCCTGCCGCACGTGGCCATGATATCTCGTGCGCATCTGAAGTGGCCTGATATATTGAAACTGCCGACTTAGGGGCCCATAACCTGGGTCCTGCGATGGCAAAGAACCTGCGCCTGGATCTAGACTGTCACCTTGCACAGCTGCCGCACTGGCCCACCCTACCTGCCCACGTGCACTACACCTGGCACCCCATGCTCCGACAGCATTAATGTGCCCCCCAATTGGGTCGATTACCTGGTTTTAGTGGGTATTGTGCTGCCACGGCCCCGCCAAGGCTACCTGGCGCTGATTGAACCGAGGGCGGGGTGTGCGTAAATGCATTTTCCCTCAAACCCACCACCTTAGTGGT
>JBBPMX010000460.1:0-13047 GCA_038090515.1 Pulveroboletus cf. viridisquamosus | reverse complement strand
TCCTGGCCGTGCTCGTGTTTATGGGTCTCACGCGGGGTGCGGCTTCTGGACAACACCCTCCGACGGTTCCTCGGTCGACACGTCCGTCCGCTCTCCGCACGCTCAGTTTCGAGAGCAGTATGGATGGGTGGATGCCGTTTAGGCGACGAAGTCGCAGCTCGACGGATCAAAGTGAGAGAGCCAAAACTGAAAAGCCCCTCGGTGAGTGTTGTCGTCTACCTTGTGGCGTTTACTGAAATGGGTAGCAGACACTCGCCCATTATTCCTCGGGCCGGGTACACCGAACTCAAACCCACTCTTGCACGCCCTCGCTCCGAACCACCACTCCGCGAGGGCCTCCAGATCGACGGCGACATCACACAAGCGTACACATACATCCCCTCCCTTTCGTACACCCATAAAACCCCATCCGCCGACCTCGATCGCCCACGTCCTCTCCCAAACCGCACCCCTCACGCGGTCCCACTCATCCTCGACCTCGGGCCAACCACACGTACGATCGGCGACACGTTGGGCACGCACGGCACACTTGCACGATATCAAGGCCGTTCGTGAGCGGCGTGGGAGCAGTGGGAAGCGCGCGTCGGGGTACGGGGAGGAGGACGTGTTTCGGGTCTCCCCGACATGGTCGCCTGCTCATCCCAAGAGCCGATCACGAGAGGGTTTTCGGCGGCCACTTATGGTGTTTGGGGCGGTGTGTCGCGAGGAGAGTACGGACGGGGATGCGTGGATCGATACGGACATGGAGATGGACGACGAGGAGTCTGGTCGCGAGGCGGTCGTATTGAATTCGCCAGAGGAGGATGTGTTTGGGGCGTTGTGAGGGTCTATCATGTTCGTTTATATCTCTACTACCATTTTTTTCCGGGTCGTAAGGAGAGCCCACTCATTCCGAGACAAGTCAGACGCTCGAAAGATTATATGACAGAATAGTGTACAAACTAACGAGGTAGGCGCAAAGGTACGCAAGAAAATACCTACCATCAGCTTTAATCTGTGATCGTCTCCATTTCTCTAACCGCTCCATCCTGGACATCCTGTTTTTCGATGCGCATTGTCAGAGTATCATGGAATGGAATGAACATTGTCAGGATCCTCGATGATGATGGAATCGCGTTCATCCCTCGTGGGCCCTTTCCATTGTCCCGATCCCATGCGATCGGATTTGTACCATCACGCCCATCACCATTCCTTTCGACTAATCAATGGAGACCCGCTTCCACTGTCCCTGCGCTCGCGACCCCTTTCGCTGTGTCAGAAGTGGGCTCCGAGTGCCTGGTCTTGAAATCTATCATAGGCTGGGATTCCTATCATAGGCTGAGATTCCTACTGAATGGGCCAGAGATTCAGTTAGTGGACATGAAGGACAGAAGACAGCGTATCTGTTGTATTCTTGGCTGACGGGATTGTCCGATCATAGTCCAGAGGGGCTGTGTGTCCTGAGACTGGGTGGGGTGTACCAAGCCGTACAATCAAGTTGTCGGATTGGCAAGTCGGTGTGCTGAAGACACAGGGCGCCTAGGTAAGCAGTCCAAAATTAGGGAACGAGCCGTGTGCAAGTGGTGCGCACCACGCCTCAATCAACACACCTTGTTCCTTGACATTTTGACGCTCGAAGATTCGTACCGCTAGCGAGGATGTCGACCATGAATGCAGGTGTGTGACAGCTCTGAGGAGTGACTGTGATAGTGCTAACACTGCGATGAGATCAAACAATAGTTTTGGATACTGATAGCACTGACCTGGTGTGGGCGCTTGCTTTCCACCCAGACGGGAAGCATCTTTTGAGCGGCAATGGAGAGGGGATTCAGCGATGGCACTATGCAGATGGTCAAGAGGCTGGAAGGGGAGTAGGACTTGGTGTGTATGCAATCGCTGCATCCAGCGATGGGAAGTGGGTTGCGATTGGGACTACGGAAGGGGCGAGTGTTCGGGATGCGGAGATGCACAACAAGGCCATCGACGTGGAAGGGACAACTCACGTGTTTGCAGTCGACATCACTCCCGACTCAACCCGATTCGCGACTGGGACCCAGGAAAGCACAGCAACTATTTGGGACATCCAAAGTGGAGAGCGACTCGTTGGTCCCCTCGAACACGACGAGCGTGTCATCGGACTCAGATTCTCTCCGGACGGCGACCTCATCGCCACCGCCGAGCGTGTCGGGCCGATCCGCATTTTTGACAGCCGCAGCGGAGAGAAGCTCGTCACCATCGACATCACCTTATCTGGTTGGGTCGCTGTCACCCCACTCGCATGGTCAGGTCAGCACACCATTGCGACATCCATTAACAATAAAGTCAGATTATTCGACACCTCCGATGGATCCCAACTCGCCGAGTCACCAATTCTTCTCGATGGTGAGAATGACATCCACTCTATTGTGGTATCCCCAAATGGCAAGTTTGTTGCTGCTGTCGCACAAAAAGGGGTCGCACTCCTGGATGCATCGACACTCGATCAAATCGGTCCTGCCCTTGAGGACAAAAAGATGGGGTCAATCGCTGTGTCCCCGGACAACTGCTACCTTGCAGCTGGATCTCGAGATGGGAAGATTGTCATCTATTGCCTACAGGACATTCTTCCTGAGTTGTACATCTCGATGGGTTCCCGCGCATCCAACACCGACAAAACACATCGGGAGTCCACTGGAGAGCGATCACAACAAGACAGGGACAGCATTCTCGAGGTACCCATTCATTCATCTCCTCAGCCAAGTTCTCACATGATGGTATAGCTCGAGATCCAGTCAAGCGCACCAGCTCTGGAATTTGATTATGATGCGGTTGGTGGTCCTTCTCTCTCGATTCATCCTCATGTTGACACTGCTGCAGCCACCTTCGCCTGCCGCCTCTACCCATCCCCACAAGGATGGCGCATCGCCACCCGCTCCTTCTGACCCATCATCGCATCCACGCCCGGTGAGCTTTACCACAGAATCATATGTAGATTTACATTTTGACACTGACAACTCACACCAGCTTCGCTTGAAATTCAACATGTTCTCGTGGCGAAGGAGGGACTCCGCTTCAGATGCCTCAAACCAACATTCGGGAAAGTCGCCTCGCCCTCGTCGGCCTGCTCTGCATGAGCTATCAAATGCCGAGCCCACAAACGAGGGCCCCTCAAGAATGGCTGCGGGCCAGCGCAAGCCAGTGAGTGCGCTTCTTCAGTAGACGATCGGTCAGTGTGTCTAATACATCATATTAGCGAACAGCTGCAGGAAAACGAAAGGTTCGTTATTCCTCGTGTTCGTGTACTGTGACTCATCATTTGTGACAGATTCCACGAATTCCCCGCCCCCCTCTCCCCAACCCTCAGGGCCAGGAAGTTACTCATACCGGCCAACATCCTGCAGATCCGAGAACAACACACCCAGTACGACAAACTTCCGACAGCGTGGACTTTGTCGCAATCGCTTACGTTCTTTTAGGTACAACAGACGAGCGATTCGTCTCAGCCCACCACGGGGGTCGATGTCATGGTGCGTGCGCTTTCGTCTCACTTCGTCGTCACACTCACAGTGTATCAGCACCAAGAAGGATTGCAAGATGTGGATGTGGTATTCGCACTCAGGGTGCGGTTACCCGCATGGATGTGTTGTATTCGTTCGGGTGCACATGATATCACGGACTGATGCCAGCGAGCTAGTTTAGTGGATGTAGATACTCTCTGAATTGTGGATGCTAAAGATGACGGTGCGAAAGCAGGAAGAAGTTAGACACTTCTCCCCTTCACGTGACCACAGTGGTAATCACGGCACAGAGCGGGTCCAGCTGAGACGACTCGAGTGCTCCGACTGCGTGCTAAAAGTTTCAGGTACGCACTCTCATTAACCTTGGTTTTCCTGACCCCGAGAATACAGGATCAATCCAGCAGCACATCTCGCACTGCCATGGGTACCAATTGAGGTCCGGAGACGCGGTTTATCATCCATCGTTGCCTAGGACATTGCTGGCATTCTCCCCGGCCAATATCACCTCTCTGCTAGCCACGGCCATCGTTCCCTCTTCACCCACATCGCTCAATGACCCGTTTCACGCTATCGTCGTCGTATACCGAACCAAGCAACCACAGCCATCGCCGTGCTGCATGAAGCCAAACTTGGTCAGAATCCTTGATGGTAATGGAATCGCGTCCATCCTTTGCGCAGCCACTCTCTATTGTCCCTCGCGCATGCGGTCGGATTTGTACCATCGCGCCCATCACCATTCCTTTCCGTTACTAATCAATGGAGACCCGCTGGCCTCGTCCCTGCGCTCGCGAACCCTTTCGCTGTCTCGAAACTCCGAGTGTCCGGTCTTGATATCTATCATGGGCTGATATCGCTGAGCCAGAGAATCAGTTAGCGGAGATGAAGGACAGATGACAGCCTATCTGTTGTATTCCTGACCGACGAGATTGTCCGATCATAGTCCAGAGGGGCTGTGCATCCCGGAACTGGGTGGGGTGTACCAAGCCATACAACCAAGCTGTCGGATACTGCGCCTGGCACATCAATGTGGGTGCCGATACCAGGCGCCTAGGTAAACAGACCAAAATTAGGGAACAAGGCGATGTGTTTATACAGCAAGTGTTGCGCACCACACATCCATCAACACACCTTGTTCCTTGACATTTCAACGCTCAACGATTTGTGTACTGCTAGCGAGGATGTCGACCATAAATGCCGGTGAGTAGCAGCTCTGAGGAGTGACTGTGATAGTGCTAACCATGCGGTGAGATCAAACGATAGTTCTTGACACTGGTAGCACTGACCTGGTGTATGCGCTCGCTTTCCATCCGGACGGGAAGCATCTTTTGAGCGGGGTTGATGAGGGGATTCAGCGATGGCAATACGCCGATGACCAAAAGGCTGGAAGGATAACAGGACCCGGTGTGTATGCAATCGCTGTGTCCGGTGATGGGAAGTGGGTGGTGGTTGGGACTGACAAAGGGGCGGGTGTATGGGACGCGGAGATGCGCAACAAGGCCATCCATGTGGAAGGCACTCACGTGCTTGCAGTCGACATCAGTCCCGATTCGACCCGATTCGTGACTGGCACATTTGAAAACACAGCGAGTATTTGGGACATCGAAAGTGGAGAGCGACTTGTTGGTCCCCTCAAACACAATGGCCCTGTCATCGGAGTCAGCTTCTCTCCGGATGGCAACCGCATCGCCACCACCAAGGGTCGTGGACCGATCCGGATTTTTGACAGCTACAACGGAGAGAACCTGATCACCCTCAGCGACGTCACCTTGACGGGTTGGGTTGCTATTACCCCACTCACATGGTCAGGTCAGCACATCTTTGTGACATCGAAGGACAAAAAAGTCAAGTTGTTCAATACCTCCGATGGATCTCAGCTCGCCGAGTCGCCAACACTCTCTGATGGGGAGAATGACATCCACTCTATCGTGCTGGCCCCAAATGGCAAGTTCATCGCTGCTGTCACAACCAAAGGGGTCGCGCTCCTAGATGCGTCCACACTCGATCGAATTGGTTCCGTCCTTGAGGAGGACAAAGTGGTACACTCCATCGCTGTGTCCCCTGACAATTGCTATCTTGCAGCTGGATGTGAGGGTGGGAAAATTGTCATCTATCGCCTCCAGGACATTCTTCCCGAGTCATATGGCCCCTTCCATGTAAGTACTCGCGTCTTGATGGGTTCCCGCGCATTCAACATCAACCAAAACACATCAGGAGTCCACTGGAGAGCGATCACAACAAGACAGGGATGAAGTTCTCGAGGTACTCCTTCATTCATCTCCCTCTCAGGCAAGTTCTCATATGATGGTACAGCTTGAGATCCAGCCAAGCCCACCAGCTCTGGAATTTGATTATGACGCAGTTGGTGGTCCCTCTGTCTCGATTCATTCCTGTGCTGACACTGCTGCAGCCACCTTTGCCTGCTGCCTCTACCCATTCCCACAAGGATAGCGCATTGCCACCCGCCCCTTCTGACCCATCGCCGCATACACGCCCGGTGAGCGCTATCGCAGAACCATACAGATTTACGTTTCGACACTGACAGCTCACACCAGCCTCGCTCGATATTCAAAATATTCTCATGGAGAAAGAGGGACCCTGATTTGCACACCTCGAACCAACATTCTGGAAAGGTGCCGCAGCCTTGTCAGCCTCCTTCACGCACACCGCCAAACATCGACACTCCGAATAATGGCCCCTCAATAATGGCTGCAAACCAACGCAAACCAGTGAGTGCCCTTTCTCGATAGACGATCAGTTCAGTGTATTTAATACCTCGTGTCAGCGAACATCCGCGGGGAAGCGAAGGGTTCGTTATTCTTATGTTCATATGCTGCAGCTCATTGGTCGCGACAGTTTCCACAAAATCGGCATGCAAACCCTCGGGGCTGGGGAGCTACCCGTACCAATCAACATCCTGCAGATACAAGGACAGCACACCTGGTGCGACAGCTTTCCAACAGCATGGACTTTGTCACGATCACTTATATTCTTTTAGGCACAACAGACAATGGATCCGTCTCAGCTCACCACAGGGGTCGATGTCATAGTGCGTGTGATATCGTCTCACTTCATCGTCATGCTCACAGTGGATTAGCATCCAGAAGGATCGCACAATGTGGTATTTTCAGTCAGGATACAGTTACCCGCATGGATGTGTTGTACTCGTTCCGGCGCGCATGATATTACGGATTGATGCGAGCGACCTAGTTTAGCGGTTGTACATACTCTCTCAGGAGTTGTGGATGCTAAAGATGACAATGCGAAAAGACCGACTGGTAGCGGGAACTTTAATTAGGCACTTCCCCGCTTCACGTGACCACAATGGGTCCAGCTGAAGTGACTCGCTTGCCTCGACTGCGCGCTAGAAGTTCCGTGTAAGTACTCTCATTAGGACCTTGAATTTCCACTGCAGTGGGTACTACTAATCGATCGGGAAAGACGGTTTATCTTCCATCGTTGCCCAGACGTTGCTGGCATTCTCCCCGGCCAGTATCACCTCTCTGCTAGCCACGGCCGTCGTTCCCGTTTCTCCCACATTGCTCAACTTGTGACCCATTTCGCACTGTCGTCGCCGTATACCGAACCAAGCAGCCACAGCCGTCCTTGTGCTGCCTGAAGCCACTACCGACCGTCGATTCCCTAGAAGGACCCGAAGATGTCCTCTCATTCGAAGATTGGAAGTCGAGACAGCTCCACGCGGGCCCACAAGACCTCCCCACGAGACCGAGCGTGCGCACATCCACATCCGACAACGATGCCCCAGGCAAAACCAGCGTCCAGAAAGCGGATGCGACGCTCGTAGATATGCCGCTGCCCCCCGACCCGTCCTATCCCACCAGCGAGGACCTGCCACCCCACTTTCGCGTCCCCATCACGGGCAGATTCAATTACGCCAACCTGGACTGTTCCGCGTGCGTGCACACCTCGCACATGTCTGCCAAATCCGCCTCGTCTATTCTCTCGTCCACCAAGGACAGATACATGCTCTCGCCCTGTAGTGCTGATGTGCAATTCGTAGTGGTCGAACTGTGCGACGACATCCGAATCGACACGGTCCAGCTCGCCAACTTTGAGTTTTTCAGCGGGGTGTTCAAGGATTTTTCGGTGCACGTTGCCGAGACTTATACGGGCACGGACGAGGAATGGACCCCTGCTGGGACGTATCGCGCAAAGAACGTCCGAGGCGTTCAGGTGCGGTTTTCAGTTCAACGTCTGTTGTTTGCTGATGAGCCGTAGTCGTTCCATCCGCCAACCTCGCTCTATGATTTTTACAGGTACATTCGCATCAACTTTCATTCGCATTACGGGCACGAGTATTATTGTCCGGTCTCGCTCCTTCGGGTATATGGCCTCACGCATTTGGAGGAGTGGAAGTGGGATATGTGGCAGGCAGAGAGCCGTGCACGATTGACGGAGTCGGCCGCACAACGACCGTTGGTTGGGGAACCCCTCGCGACGAACGCTACAAGCTCCCGGACGATATCCAATACGGGCACGGATGCCTCTATGACCCACCCCGGGTCCGTTGAGACTCGTCCCAATATCACTTTACCGCGATCGCCCATCGAAATAGGGAGTCCACCAACGCACGAGGCACCCTCTCCGCAACGTGCGCCGCTCGCACATTCTGATTCGTCCTCCGCCACTGCCCTCGGTGACGGAACTCCATTGTTAAGCAGCGGACATGGAGAACAGCGGCCGGCGGCGCCATCTGCGGGGCTCCACTCGGTCACAGAGGCCATGTCATCATTCTTATCCATGTCCTCACCCACCCCTGTCGCTTCACCCACCCCATCTCCGGTCGACCATGCTCACCTGCACTCTCACGAATCTGATACACAGGCATTCACCACGGTTTCATTACCATCAACTAACCCTTCCTCACCTACACAGATCTCCACGCACGCACAACCTTCCCTGCAATGGACTGGCGAATCGATTTACCGAACGATCATGAACCGGTTGACCACCCTCGAAGCAAACCATACATTGCACGCACGGTATGTGGAAGAGCAAACCGCCGGTGTGCGTGAGGCGTTGAGAAAACTGAACGAAGAGGTCGGAAGGCTCGAGAGTATCGTAAGTGTCCCGTTTTGTCGATCCATCAGCAGGCTCATGGGACTCACACGTCGTCCAGAGTCGGATGCAGGCACAAATGTATCAGCGCACGGTTCACGAATGGGAACGGCAACGACTCCGACTCGAACTCGAGCACAGCGAACCGTTCTCTCGCGTCAACCATCTCTCAGACAAGGTGCGTACTATCTCTTTCCCAACTGTCGCATCACTCACAGTGCGCAGGTCGTCCTCGAAAGACGGCTCGGTATTGCGCAGCTGTGTCTGCTCCTTGCCGTGCTCGTGTTTATGGGTCTCACGCGAGGTGTGGCTTCTGGACAACACCCTCCGACGGTTCCTCGGTCGACACGTCCGTCTGCTCTCCGCACGCTCAGTTTTGGGAGCAGTATGGATGAGTGGATGCCGTTTCGGCGACAAAGTTGCAGCTCGACGAATCAAAGTGAGAGAGTTAAAAGGCGATCGGTGAGTGTTGTCCTCTATGGGAAGCTGTTCATTGAAATGGGTAGCAAACAGTCGCCCACTGTTTCCCGGGCTGGGTACACCAAACTCGAACCCTCTCTTGCACACGCTCGCTCCGAATCATCACACTGCGAAGGCTTCCAGATCAACAGCGACATCACACAAGCGTATCCATACATCCCCTCCCTTTCGCACACCATCAACCAACATCAGTCGCCCACGTACTCTCCCAAACAGCACCTCTTACGCGGTCCCACTCATCCTCGACCTCGGGCCAACCACACGTACGATCGGCGACACGCTGGGCACGCACGGCACACTTGCACGACATCAAGGCCGTTCGTGAACGGCGTGGGAGTGCTGGGAGGCGGGCGCCGGGGTATGGGGAGGAGGACGTATTTCGGGTCTCCCCGACGTGGTCACCTGCTCATCCCAAGAGTCGATCACGAGAGGGTTTTCGGCGGCCGCTCACAGTGTTTGGGGCGGTGTGTCGCGAGGAGAGTACGGACGGGGATGCGTGGATCGATACGGACATGGGGATGGATGAGGAGGAGTCTGGTCGCGAGGCGGTCGTGTTGAATTCGCGAGAGGAGGATGTGTTTGGGGCGTTGTGAGCGTCGTCTGTATGTTCGTTTACATCTCTACTGCCATTTTTTTCCGGGTCGTAAAGAGAACCAACTCATTCCGAGACAAGTCAGACACTCGAAAGAGGATGCGGTGTCGTGTGAATTGCCCCATTATATGACAGAATAGTGTACAAACGGACGAGGTAGGCGCAAGGGTACGCAAGAAAATACCTCGATTCAATATTCAATATTCAATATTCAATATTCATCCGTGATCGTGATCGTCTGTCTCTCTAACCGCTCCATTCTAGACATCCCGTTTCCCGATGTGTGTTATGGAATGGAACGTTCTTTGTCAGGATCTTTGATAATGGAATCGCGTCCATCCCTTGCGCATGCGGTCGGATTTTTACCATCGCGCCCGTTACCATTCCCTTCGACTAATCAATAGACCCTCTGACATCGTCCCTGCGTTCGCGACCCCTTTCGCTGTGTCGAAAGTGGGCTCCAAGAGCCTGGTCTTGAAATCTATCATGGGCTGATATCGCTATGAGCTAGAGACGCAGTCAGCAGACATGAAGGACAGAGGATCAACCATATGTTGTATTCCTGACTAACAGGATTATCCAGAGAGGCTGTGTGTCCCAGGACTGGGTGTGGTGTACCAAGCCATACAACCAAGCTGTCGGATACTGTGCCTGGCACATCAGTGTGGGTGCCAATACCAGGCGCCTAGGTAAACAGACCAAAATTAGGGAACGAGGCCATGTGCAAGTGGTGCGCACCACGCCTCAACCAACACACCTTGTTCCTTGACATTTCGACGCTTGAAGATTCGTACCACTAGCGAGGATGTCGACCATGAACGCTGGTGAGTGGCAGCTCTGAAGAGTGACTGTGATAGTACTAACAATGTGGCAAGATCAAACATTAGTTCTAGATACTGGTAACACTGACCCAGTGTATGCGCTCGCTTTCCATCCAGACGGGAAGCATCTTTTGGGCGCGGTGGAGGAGGGGATTCAGCGATGGGAATATGCAGATGGTCAAGAGGCTGGAAGGATAACAGGACCCGGTGTGAATGCAATTGCTGTATCTGGTGATGGAAGGTGGGTGGTCATTGGGACCGATGGAGGGGTGAGTGTATGGGATGCGGAGATATGTGACAAGACCATCGAAGTGGAAGACATGAATACTAATCCTGTGGATGCAGTTGACATCAGTCCCGATTCAACCCGATTCGCGACTGGGACAGACGAAGGGACAGTGACTATTTGGGACATCCAAAGTGGAGAGGAACTCGTCGGTCCCCTCCAACATGACGAGATTGTCATCGGCGTCAAATTCTCTCTGGATGGCGAACGCATTGCCACCGCTGAGGCTCGTGGGCCGATCTGCATTTTTGATAGCCACAGCGGAGAGAGGCTGATCACCATTGATGTCACCTTACCTGATTGGCTTGTTGTCACCCCACTCGCATGGTTGGGTCAGCACATCGTTGCGACATCCAGCGACAACAAAGTCAGGTTGTTCGACCCCTCCGATGGATCCAAACTCACTAAGTCGCCGACACTCTTTAATGGCAAGAAGGATATCCACTCTATCGTACTGGCCCCAAATGGCAAGTTCATCGCTACTGTCGCACATCAAGGGGCTGCACTCCTAGATGCGTCCACACTCGATCAAATTGGTTCCATCCTTGATGAGAGTGAAGACATATGTTCAATTGCTGTGTCCCCTGACAATTGCCATCTTGCAGCTGGATGTGAAGGTGGGAAAACCATCATCTATCGCCTCCAGGACATTCTTCCCGAGTCATATGGCCCTTTCCATGTAAGTACTCGCATCTTGATGAGTTCCAGCGCATCTAACATTGACAAAACACGTCAGGAATCTACTAGAGAGCAATCACAACAAGACAGGGATGAAGTTCTTGAGGTACTCCTTCATTCATCCTCTCAGGCAAGTTCTCACATGATGGTATAGCTCGAGATCCAGCCAAGCCCACCAGCTCTGCTATTTGATTATGATTCGGTTGGTGGTCCCTCCGTCTCGATTCATCCCTGTGTTGACACTGCTGCAGCCACCTTCACCTGCCGCCTCTACCCATCCCCACAAGGATAGCGCATCTCCACCCACCCCTTCCGACGCATTGCCGCATGCACGCCCGGTGAGCTTTACCACAGACTCACATGTAGATTTACGTTTTGATGCTAACAACTCACACCAGCCTCGCTTGAAATTCAACATGTTCTCGTGGCGAAGGAGGGACCCCGCTCCAGACACCTCGGACCAACATTCGGGAAGGGTGCTCCACCCTCGTCGGCCTGCTCCACGTGAGCTATCAAATACCGAGGCCACAAACGAGGGTCCCTCCAGGATGGCTGCGGGACTACGTCAGCGAGTGAGTGCCTCATCATTGGATAGTCAGACAGGGTGCATCTGACATGTCATCTCAGCGAACAACCATGGGAAGGCGAAGGGTTCATTACTCCTCATGTTTGAATACAGATGCTCATCACTTGTAACAGTTTCCACGGATTCGCCGTACCCCTCTCCATGACCCTCAGGGCCAAGGAGCTATTCGTACCGATCAACCGGGAACGACACGCCCAGTATGGCAACCATCCACAGCGCGAACTTTGTCATGACCGCTTACATTCTTTTAGGTGCAACAGACAAGCGATTCATCTCAGCCCACTGCGGGGGTCGATGTCATGGTGCGTGTGATTTCGTCCAACTTACGCCCTCATGCTCACACTGGATCAGCATCAAGAGGGATCGTACAATGTGATGCTCTCAGTCAGAGTACAGTTACCCGCATGGATGTGTTGTATGCGTTCCGGTGCACATGATGTCACGGACTGATGTGAGCGACTCCGTAATATATACTCTCTAAATTGCAAATACTAGAATTAGACATATCTGCGGACCACGATGGTAAGATCCCCGACGCCTCCAGTTCTGGAGAAATGAGAAGGAAGGTGAATTCATTGTCTTGGAGTGACAGTGTGAATATCAGGTACAGATTGCTGAGCGCTGAGGAAAGACACTACCGCATCGACGCACTGGCACTCATCTATCATGCGTTCATGGGCAAGCAAGCCGCGCGACGATGCTCTCCATCCATCGATGGTATGCGCTGTCCTGAACAGCGCCCATCGCACGATCACACTCGTCTTCAACACCAGGCCTTCCATGTCCTCCAATCCCCAGAACATCGCTCGATGGGCAGAGAAATACATATGGGTCCATAACATACTATACATAGCAATACAGGAAGATCACATATGTAGTCGACGCAAGAGGTCATAGACAGTACATACATCCACATAATACAGTCACATTCACCCGTACCATACGGTAAGCCTGCTTGCAAAAGACCCGATATATACGAGTGATACTGTGATGGGCCCGAGATATATGGGGCACGTAAGACACTGTCGGGCCCATCTGGCATGTATCCACGT
>JBBPMX010000458.1:0-13100 GCA_038090515.1 Pulveroboletus cf. viridisquamosus | reverse complement strand
GTTTCCCTCTGACAACCATCTGGTATAAAAACCTATGTAAATAAAACCTACGTAAATAACATCTCATATCTGGCTACATAAGTAAGAGGCGATCAAATCTCTTAAACCACATACCTACTGTCCTAGGCGACAACTACCTTTTTCCACGGGAATGCCACTTTGGATATCCGTAGAATCTCCTCTTCATGTTTGGTGAGCCGTAGAAACCATGTACTATTGTACAATGCAGGTGGAAGGCCGTTGACAGGAGTTCTGGACGTCATCGGATTATCGTGCGCTCGTTTCCTAGTAAGAGGTTTTGAGCCTTGTGGAGAGAAGATATCGCTGTCAAGGATGCGCTCGCGATCTATGATTTCTAGCTCATGATCAATGTTCCTCCGCCACTCCATTTGCTTGACACGCAAGACATCTTCGATCCCATTCTCTACCGAACTCTCCTCAGAACTCATTCCATGCTCACCGAGTGTCTCGATGAGTTCATAGAGCCATTGCCAACTGGATAAATCGATATCATCGGATGCGGATGCTTGAGCTTCCGACTTCATCGCGACCATATGTTTGAGCACTGCAATTCTACGGTGATATTTCTAGTACAATTGCATTAGTTGGCCATCTCTTTAGGAACGAATATAGTCACGTTACAGCGTCGGGTAGTCTGCCTACTCTCCTTCGCTACTCGCTGCCTCTCCTCAACAAGCCGAGCCTCAGTTTCAGTCAGGGTCTCCATGACACCTTTGGCTGTTAGCTTGGGCTGGGCACCGATCCAGATGGTTCGCAGCCGTTTGTACCGGTCCCTGAGGACATCCCGGATGTAGTTGTCGGATCGTGCGACCGGCCAGTTCTCCTCCTGGCAACGTTCCTGAAGTTCCATGAGGAGGAGCTCGAGAATATGCCTGTTCCAAAGCGACGAATGGTTACGACGTAGATCGAAGGCAAGCTGGTCAGGATTTGGCTCCGGTCCATCTTCATACTCGTATTCATGTACATCCTCTGGCGCAGCAACTTCGTGGGTAATGATGTCGATGTCCTGCGTGATGTCGAGCCTCTCCTTGAGCAACCGTCGGACCTCACCCTACTATATGTGTAACAAGATATTAACACAACGAGTTGAGTAACATACCAATATGAAGTTCCGGTGGTGTGGAAGGTCCGCTTTCTTCTCAAGCTCGAGCGTTCTGTCCTCCTTCCTTTTGCGCTGGGGGCTGCATGTCGCCGTTGGAAGCTGGTTGGGGCTGACGAGGATATTGCGAAGCGTTACTTCAATTCCTTTTGAGATGACATCGATCACAGAGGACATGTCAGCAGGGAGGTTGGCAGGTCGGTTGTCAGTACCTCCCAAGGGCACAGTCTCTGCTTCGGGTGCTGGTGCTGGGAAGGTTGTCCCTGTCACGTCCTTCAGAAGTATGAGGTACGGGTATGCAAGTTACGGAGTCCACGTACCTCCAAATCTATCCCGACAAGATGTGTCCTTTTTGAAGTGCCCCGTGTTTTCCGAATCCGCCTAATCGCATCAAGAGAAGGGGTTGGGGGACTTTGCCGGACAAACACTGGTCGCCGCTTGTGACGTGGTGTCGAAGTGCCCTCAGGTTGCTTTTCCTGGTGCCTCGGCGGCTCACGTTCCATCTGTACGGATGGGGTGGGAGAGGATCGTTGGACAGACGTTGATCGCACGTCTGGTGGACAATCATGTTGTAACGTAGTAGAACTCTTCAGTCACTGTCAGTTCAGAAGTAGAATAGAAATCGATCAGAGTGGCCTACATCTTTCATATTGCGCGAATAGCGCTGCTCGATATTAGCAAGCTCCCGTTCCTTCTCAGCCTAACTAGAGATTAGTCTCCTGCCCACCTGAAACAGTAGGATTACGCACCTGCAATGCTTCTGTGAGTCTGAGGATACGAGCCTCAAATTCAGCCGCCTTGGACGCTTGTAGTTCCTCCATCCGCTGCTTGATGTTAGCAAGCTCCCACTCCTTCTCGGCCTGGCCGAGGGTTAGTCTCATCCTCACTTAGATAGCAGATTGAGTAATGGTGCGCACCTGCATCGCAACTTTGAGCTTCGCAGCATGTTCCTGTACACAAGCCTCAACATCGGTCGACTTGGATGCCTGTAACCCCTCCACTTGTGATTGAATTTCGAGCTAGGTGGGAACCGTCAGCTCTCATTGTGATCCCATAAATGCGGACTTGCCTTAAGCTGCTGCCGAAGGCTTGCTAGCTCAGAAGCGTGTTGTTCAGCGGCCTGCTGTTGGTCGACTTGGAACTGTTCCCATAGCTGTTTGTGGTTTTCGCTCCGTTCCTGTACATGTCAGCTAAAGACGGATAATATATAAGTTTTGACCTCACCTTCAATTCACTTCGAAGTGAAGACACCTCTACCTCCCTTTGTTGTAGTGAACTTTGCAAACTGGTCATCGTATCGCCGTGTTCTTGGAAATCTTGTACAGTTGTCTTAAGGAGGCTCTCGTATCGCTTTTGGAGTTGTTTTCGTTCCTCTTGAAAGTTCTAATAATGAAATCTGTATCAACGTCTACCCAATCGAATGTTTCACATACCTGTCCTTGCTCACGCATTTTATTCTTCAACTGCATGAGAGATTGCTCCTTCACATATAGTTGATCTCGTAGGGCCATAGAGAAGTCAACTTCTCTATGGCGGCACTTGTCAGGTGGGTAATCCGAAGGCTGAATAGTGATGTCAGTAAGCAATTACCAAATGCATGAAGTCCCATGCCTCGGCGTTCATCCCTGAAGCCTGGACACAAGCAGTAAGCACTATTAGATTAGGCACACAACAAACCCCCATACCTTAACATCTGTGTCTCGTCGTTTCCGGAGACGCAGGGTTCGTAGAACCGTATTATTGTCTACTTGCTGAGACGAACGTCCTGGAGCCTGCACGCTGACACCTCCATCCCGTTGTTTCGGGAGGCATGGCGTCTGTGGTCGTGTCGTATCCTTGTCAACCTGCTGAGATGAGCACTCCGGAGCCTGGATGCTGACACCTCCATCTCGTTGCTGGAGGTGCGGCATCTGCGGTATGTCGACATCCAATACCTCTGCATTCGTGCCTCGTTGTTCCTGGGGGCGTGGTGTTTGTTGTAGCGTTGCATCCTCATCTATTTGCGCATCACTGTTACAGGAGGAATAATCTGAGGACTAGACGGTGTCATTAAGCAACCACTTAGATGGGGCGCATAGCAGACCATACCCCAACATCCATGTGTCTTGGTCGCTCTTGGAAGCACTTTTCTGAGAGTAAGCAACCATTAGAGAGGGTGGGCGAAAAAGTGCCATACCTCGACATCATCACAAGATGAATGATCTGAATGATCTGAATGCTGGATGCTGGCAGTGAGCAAACATTAGACAGAAGGCATAATGTTCCATGCCTCAACTTCCATGTCCCCTAATTCTTGGGTGTACAGGGTTTGTTGCGGTACCATATTCTGTACGTGCTGACCCGCAGCAACACTATCGTGAGATAAATAACCTGAAGACTGAATAGTAGCAGTAAGCAACCTTGGATGGGGCGCATCACGAAGTCCATACCTTGACATCCATGTCTTCAAATTGCTCATGAGCACTCGAGATTGGAGGTAGTGCCATATCACTGTCTATATGCCGACCTGCAGCAGGTAGATCACCTGGAGTCTGAACAACAACAGTGAGTAAGCCTCGGAGGTGCAAGATCCCATACTTTAGTGCCCGCGTTACTATGCTGGCCTGCAGCACCACTGTCGCAAAGGTCAGACACAATGGCCATTTCGTCTACAGCCTGCTGCTGTTCATCGTCACTAAATAGGCCGTTGTCGCTTTGAATAGTCTGAATGTTCTCAGGCATATGACGAGGAGAAGGAATGGACGTCTCATTGAAAGAGAATGCACCAGGCATGTCAAGCATCGGGAAGGGCCTGCAGGCCTGGAAAAAAGGATAAAATGACATCCGATCGTTGCGACCAACCTACATATAACTTACAGAAGAACAAAAACGGGTGGGACTTGAAGAGATGGCGACCGATTAAAATGCTGCCAAGCTGTCACCCACAAAAAAAAAAATAGTCAGCTCAAGCCTGATTGCGGTAATGATGGAACAGTTACCTTAAAAGTAGGGCGCATCAAAGGGTTAGTTCCGCCTGGCAAAGAGGTGCGCAAGTCTCGGGTCTTGCGGAGTCAGATATGCATGTCTGTCATATATAATTCTTATTGTCTAATTGTTACTACTATGAATGGGGTTAGCATCTGCATATAAGATTAACGTCGCCCGCTCCTCGCCCACTCACCATATCACATCTTGCGGCGCTGGTCTCGTCGCTCATTCACTATCATACTTTTACGGCGCTGGTGCCGTCGCCCACTCACTATCATACCTTATGGGGCTGGGTCTCCGCAACCTATCAGCAATGGTGAATTCTCGCATCTATATATTTCCACAGTCATCTGTGAGTGCTGTGTGCTGTGTGTAGAGTACACCACTTACTGATTGACTTCCCTACCAGACCTTTGAGCGGCAGATCAAGTGCCGGCTATACTCATCCATGTGGCCGCGCCCACGGCAGGTGACCATGCCAACACGGTGCACAGGAACAAAGCAGACAGCCGACAGGTTCCCCATTCCCGAAAGCCTTTTGCGGGATTTTCGCCTGCAACCATACATTCATGACTGTGCAGTTTCAATTATCGATGGGCGACATACTCACCAGTTTTATGTGTTCTTCAAGCGCCATCGCCTGCTCAGCCCAAACCCTGTCCTAGGTGGAGACGACACTGATTTTCGTGGAGACGCTGTCGTGATGAGATCCGGGGCCAGAGCTGCCCAAGCTGTGGTAAACATGCGTTCCCGGGACGCATCAATTGCAGACTACATGATGAGAAGGTGAGCGACAAATATTGAGTGATATAATATCGCACTCCTAATAGGCATCACTCACAGCTTCGCCCGTCATGTCGGTGGAATGGGTAGGACCAGACCGCCCCGTTCACTCGTTTTTGTGAAGCCGAGGGGGAGACGATTCAGTGCACGTATCCGTGCACGTATCCATGCACGCTCATTGGGACGAGTTCAAAACTGAAAGATTAAAGGAAACAATTTACCATATTGCGTGCCATTATATTTGTACTGCCTGCGTGATCAACAATTCATTGAACAAAAAGACCGTTCATTGAACAAAAAGACCGCCGTCATCACTTACAGCTTCGCCTTCGCCTTGAGACGCCAGTTCAGAGGCGGCTGCACATATCCATGCTTGGTTGGTGCCATATTTGTACTGCTGCATGATCAAATCAATCGATGAACAAAAAGACCGTCATCACTTACAGCTTCGCCTTGAGACGGGCGGCTGCACATATCCATGTTCGGTTGGAGGGTTCGGTTGGAGGGTTCGGTTGGAGGAGTTCCAATTTATCATGTGTTTGTACTGCCGCGTGATCATATGAACCCTCTAGGGAAACACTGCATCCCGATCACGCATCCCGATCACGCATCCATAATTCACATAGCCAGAATCAAAGAATCCATTGTGTAAGACTAGAGGCGGGCATATATGAGACTACATATCCTAATTGCTACTTCTAAGTAAAACGTCAGTGGTGGACTAAAAATAAAGAGGGCATCATACCGATTTGGATTTCTTGCTCTTGCCCGCAGCCATCTCCAATTCCTGTTTCCTGGCCCGACTTGACGTGTACTTGAGTCGCATCATGATCAGGTCTGTCACAGGCCAGCATTGGGCGTAATTTTCAAGGTCTGGGAACTTGTCAGTAGCCTAGTATGACGGCATCAGACCAGAGCGCTCGGACTAATCACAGTAAACTTACCTTACTCTGGACAATCTTGAGGAGAGCTACGTTTTGCGCAGAGGCACACTTTGTCACATCCAGGTGCTCGTCAATGAGACTATCGGTATGCTTCTACAACAATAATGAACATGTCATTTAACAGAAGTAACTGGCATACGTACCTTAAGCCTAGAGTACAGCTTCTGGTTCCAGCCCAAGGCTGTCTCTAATTTATAGCCGCCTCTCCCAGGGCGCCCTGGTTCGCCGGCGGGCTTGGGTATCTTTGAGCCCTCTGAACTCGAGGTTGAAGTCGAGTCATCATCGGAGGAGCTCTCAACAGAACTGCCCTCCGATGAGTCAACAGACGTTTGTTTCGGCTTTGTGTACGGCGCCGGAGAGAGGAGACGGACAGTTGGTGACTTGGTGGGAATTTTGACGATCTTAAATTCTGGAGCCACACACGATGGAGATGGACGGGAAGTTCTGGGGCGAGAAGTAATGACTTCATCGGCAAGCAAACCCGACGGGGGACAAACGACTTTCCCTAACAACTCTTGCTGGTCGGTGAGGGTGGGGGCACAAGGTGGGGGCGCGCTTGAGTGCTCGTCGTAGAATGGAGGAACGGGAGTGATGGTAGTAGGCATGTTGTATTGGGCTCGGGACTACGCTCACCATGTTAAGAGTGCCTGAATTATGCTAAACAATAATAGCGGAAGCAGCCGTAGCCGTGTTACTAACAATAAGGTCATGGGATCAGTGTTATTCGAGACTCGCGAGACTAGGTGGCCTACCGTTACCAGGACACCTCCGGGAACACAAAAGTACTAATTGTCAGCATATGAATTGTCAGCGTATGACAATTAAGACTCAACGACTACGACTCGTGCAACGAGCTGGGTGCGGGGTGCGGGTAACGGGTAACAATTGAGAGCAGGAGTTATATACTAAGAAGAGAAGGTTAGGCGGGCATCAAAGATGCTCTCATACATGTTTACCGGGCTGTCGCCGGCACTAGATCTTGAATGTGACTATACTAATGCAGCCTCATTCACGCAAGGGAATGCATCCATTCACGCCCTCACTCTTTCTAACGCAGGCGACCTTCTCGCCAGTGGAGGTACGTCATGAGGGTTGGGTTCCAACCAAATTGGACTTACTTATGATGAGAAACTAGGGACGGATGGCGTTAGGCTATGGGACATCAAATTACGCAAGGAACTTGCCCGTTTCAGTTCCAAATCGTATGGACCCACTAGTTGTGCGATCTGGATCAGGACGAAATACGGCTCGACTGAGGTACTCTGCTATGGTACTGTATTGGGATACTTGGTGTTCTTGCGTTCAAATCCTATGACTGTGAGCGTTGCGTTGCCATCATAACATGGTGACAGCCTACTGATTTCTGATGGAGAAAAAATATCAGGAGATATGTGCAGAACGACTTGGAGGCGGATTCGAAATCACCTGTATTGCATATGACACCACTTGGTCTGAGCCTTGTGCTCGCATAGCTGTTGGAATGCGAGACAGCGTGATTCAGACGCTGCTGCTCAATGCCAACTCACAGCTTCAGCCGGTTTTCTCGGGGCGGATGAGCCAGACAATACCCAAGTCGCTCACCTTCACGCAACGCGGAGCCATTTATATCTTCGGGTTGTATGATGGCAATGTGTATGTGATCGTGAGCACATTCGAATATATAACTTACCTGACCTGGCTGTAGCATCAAGATGAATGCCTCCGATGGAGCTATTCTCCATGAGCATCAGTACGAATCCGTGATGTGCGTGTATCTTTCCATTGTTCGTGCTAACTTACCTGAATTGGCCCAGAGGCTCTGTGGCCGTCAGTCTGAAGAAAGAGCTCGTTGTTATCGATAACGCCGTGAATGGCTTCACCTTGTACCCACTCAATGATCCAACGCCCATTCGATATTTCGTCACTGATCCGCCCTTGATCACCTTACCGAAGCAAGTTGCATTTGGGGAAGATTTGAGGCTCGTTGCTGGAGGCAGTGACAACGGATCCGTTTACTTGTTTGAGAGAAGGACTGGCCAGCTGTTAACAAAGTTGCCGCATTCGAAGAGTGGCTTGGTGCAGACAGTCGCGGTATGTCGCTACATTGAATCTGTTGAATCTGATGAATTACCTTGATGTACAATGACAGGTACGTGATGTGGACGGCCATTGTATCATTGTAAGTGCATCGCATGGTCAAGGCTACAAGAAAGCCCTCATCAGGGTCTGGACTTGTCACTACGCGGCTCGGAAAACGACTGGAACAACTAAACCTCTCAGAAGGGTTTCGACGGCAGGGACTCTAGTATTCCTCTTCGTTGTCGGACTCCTTTTATTTTTGGGAACAGGCTCGTTTAATCCATGGTTGGTATGTTGAATTGTAATCTACAAGAAAACATTGACTCACGATGTTATCGTTATCGTATTGTACCGCTAGTGGGCAGCGGGTATCCCGCAGCTTTCCAAACAGTGGTGTGGCCACTTACTCCAGGTGACACAGAGCTCTATCCCTGGATATTATCAACCCCCGCTCCACGAAATACCTCGAACCGGTGACCTGGAGACTCTTCAAATGTTGGTGACGCAGTTAATGGACCTTGCGAGGGATACGTTGCACAAGACCTCAGATACGGCGGATGGGCGATCTGATCGTGATGGAGCTGCGGCTGAGCAAAGAGGTACACCCTCTGATTTTGCTCTGTCAGCGTGGAGTGCCGACACAGAAGGAACTATCATTTACTTGTGATTTGCTACTGTGCTATATGTGACCACTGACCCAAAGCGGGCGGCCTTCAATCGCCTTCAATCCTTGTGATTACCAATCTGGAACTGGAGATCACACGCCGCCAGTCTGCTTCACCTCTTCAACGTTGCAAGGCCTTGTTATCTAACCGTTTTCAAGGTAACCATGTAGCGACGACAGATGTATTGGGACGACAGTTCAACGCTGCAAGGCTTTTTATCTAGCCATCTTCAAGGTAACCATGTAGCGACGACAGATGCATTAGGAACAAGGGAACAAGGCAGCGCGAGCATGTACGGTACCGGTATGGTTCAATTCTCACTTTTCTTATAAGTCGGCTCAGTAACTTGTTATCGCCCACCCCCAGATTTCCATCGACAAGGCTCTGTTCTTTCGTGATATCAACCTGGTGAGCCCCAGCGTCTCAAATTTATGATTTTACCTCATGTTGTACGCCTCCCGTCTGTCGACTCAGGTACCTTCCACAACCGATCATAACCGGTGAGTTTAATCATGAGCTCCGACCCTCTCTCATGTTGTATATTCTATAGACTATGCCCCCTTCACGCCCTGTTTTCAAGCGATGTGTGTGTGAAGAGTGTGTCAGCACGAATACCAAGGGCATCTTAATGGATACAAAGGTCATCCCGGCACACCTGAAACGTGTCAGAGATGAGTGTTCGAAGATTTCTCCCCACCCAGTTTGCGTATCGGCCTCCTCTGCCGAGTGTTCGGTTGACACAGAGTTGGTCAGCGCTGACAACCTGGCTACACACCTCTTCGGCCTAACCCTCACGGATGATGGACCTAACCTGAACAGCAGGACCAACAAATTGTGGGAATCACGCGCTGCATACCAAGCTACTGGGCCCAGCCGTCGTATTGTCACTAGTTCCCCCAACCTTCCCTCCGTCTCTGACATTACTGGCAGTCTCCATCGTCTCACCCTCACCTCTCCCAAACAAGATGCAGGTGTGGGACATGATTCACCGACCCAGAACGTTGGGCCAGGTCCCCACCCTGTCACCAACATCGCCAGCAGTTCCCACTACACTCAAGCACCCGCTCTGGACCACGATGGTTCAAACGCGTACAATTTACCGTCAAACGACACATCCAGTGTTCCAGCGTTCCCCCATGACTGTCGTCCATCGGTTGTCTCTGACAATCGTCCACCAGTCGTCCCCCGCATGCCATCCAAGAATGATACAAACCACCACTCTGTCAAGGCGCTCGAGCTGTTGTCCAACATCGAGAATCGCTCTCAACAGTGTTTCCGACTTCTTCTGGATCCGTCTGGCGATTCTATATCCGCACTTCAAGAAGAATTGGCGACCCTTAATCGTGCTTTGGAGAGCATCAAACGCAATACAGCTGCTGTGAGACACCGCAAGGATGAGGTTTCCCAGATTCTACACGAGCTTGACCTCGAGCTCCGATCAAGAACGCCTGTGTCCGAGTCTCCAGGTCCCATATTATTCCACGTTGGTGAGTTTTTTTTTTTTTTTTTTCCGTTTAGTGTTTAACATAAGAATATCCAAGGCGAGCAAGATCGGAGTCCTGTTGAGCGCATGAGCGTTGTCGCTCAGGTTGCCCTTGTGATCAGCCTGGTTTGCAGCATTGTAATGGGCATAAATGAACACGGTGCCAACTTCCTTCTCAACAGCCTGTCCCTGCTACTTTATTTAGCGTTTCAGCATCCTGATGGTACCATCGGTCTCTCCAGTGAGAACGTCATCAAGCAAATACCTACGACAATCGAGAGCGCCATCTCCAAATTTGATCTCAGCTACAAGACTGTTGTCTATGCGGTCTGTACTTGTCACTGCACATATGCACCAACGTACTCTCCTGGTTCTAACGTACCGATATACCCGGAATTTTGTACCTACTGCCCGACACCGGGAACCAAATGTGGAGAACCCTTGCTAGTTGTACGTCCAGGCAGCAAATGCATCCCAAAGAAGACTTTCGTTTATTATGACTTCAATGACTATCTTGGCAATCTTCTTTCCCGGCGCGACATCGAGAACCTTATGGATCGGGCCTGCGATGACCTTGTTGCATCTTTGCCTTGTCCCCCACTCCGGTTCACCAAACACCCATTTGAAGCACAATTTCTTCGGGAGTTTCGTGGGCCAACGTTGGAGAAATTGTTTGTTGACAGAGGCAGTGAGGGACGGTATGCTTTCGCGCTGAATGTCGACTTTTTCAATCCAGAGGGAATGAAGATACGTGGGCCGAAGAAATCATGCGGAATAATATCCATGGCGTGTCTCAACCTTCCGCTCAACATCAGATACAAGCCGGAGAATCTGTACCTGGCTGGGATTATTCCTGGTCCCAGTCAGCCCTCGCTCGAAAACCTGGACCATTATATTCGCCCACTCGTTTCTGACCTCTTTTCTTCATGGGAAAAAGGTGTCAGATATTCCCGAACTGCCAACCATCCTGGCGGACGAGTTACCCGCAGTGCGATTGCCCTCGCTGTTTGTGACCTTCCCGCCGCTCGACATCTTTCTGGGTTTGCTGGCGTCCGCAGCCATTTTATCTGTAGCATGTGCAACTGCTATCATAGGAACAGCTATGGCCGCGTGGACTTTGAGAGTTGGCTACCCCGTGACAAGGACGAGCTTCGCTGTTACGCTGAGCGTTGGAGGGATGCATCCACCATGGCCGAACGTGACAAGCTGTTCAAAGAGTATGGCGTTCGCTGGTCAGACCTCTGGCGGCTACCTTACTGGGACCCATCCCGTCAGCTCGTCGTCGACATGATGCACTGTATACTGGAAGGCCTGGTCGCCTATCATACACGGAGCCTACTTGGAGTTACCGACGAGAAAACATGCGCAACTGAGACATCACCAGCCTTTGATTATAACTTCAAAACGCCTCAGCCAGGCACTGTATCACCTTCCATGGCTACAAAGGAGATATCACAAGTTTCTGCGATCCACAGCCTCCTTGTCGCACCAGTCCCATCTCCACACGATGTGTCGCACTTGAATGAATTCATGGGAAAGCTTCGAGAGGACCTTTTTCGAAAAAGCACGCGCTCACTGCAGTATGTCTGTCAGACATTGGATTGTATGCCAGTTAAGCAAACGCGGGTGCTTAAAATTGATTATGCAAAGGCTCTTGTTGTTTGGGTGAGTGAACTTCCTGGCTGTCAATAGCGAAAACAACATTGACGATCCATCCATAGCGACACCGGAAGCCCCTGTCAGCCGCACCAACGTTGACCCAGCACAAGCGTGATGACGAAGAGGCTCTCAGAAAGATACATGAGGTCATCCGGGACATCTCAACACCATCGTGGTTTGAATCTCCCCCCCGAAATTTCGGTGATCCATCAGCCGGCACGATTAAGGCGGATGAGTGGCGGTCACTCATCATGGTCCACATTCCGCTTGCGCTCATCAGTCTCTGGGGACGTCACAATTCCGAGTCAACGTCCGGCGCAGTGCTTGACCACACCATGTTTCTTGTTTCAGCAGTATATCTCGCTTGCGCAAGAATGGTGACTGCCGAGCGTGCATCTGCGTATCGATCCTGTATAGCTAGTTATGTTGGAAGTCTGAAACATCTCTACCCTAGGTCCTCTCTGCGACCAAACCACCACGCCTCGTTTCATATATCCGATTACCTTACTCTTTTCGGTCCTGTTCACTCCTGGTGGACTTTTCCCTTCGAACGCTTGATTGGTGTCCTCCAACGTCTACCAACAAACCATAAATTCGGTAAAAGGTTTCTCGTCAGTGCCTAGTTTGAACACTCACAATTTCTGGCAGGGGAACTTGAAACCACGATGTTCCACTCGTACCTGAAAGGAGCGAAGCTTCGTGCATGGATTTCTCGCCCTGAGTGTCCAACCGCCATACGCGAGTGCAAGGTTCTACTTGATAGGGCATATCGTTCTGGAGATAATGCTGAAAGAACCAACGATGATGGATTCATTCTTCTGAACCCTGCAGACCATCCCAGGGTTGTTCCCGTACCCGATGATTTCCGGCAGCTCGTTGGACAGCACACAGCTACTCTCCGCGCCAACATCAAACACAGCACTGGAGTTGTATACAGTCGGTCCTCAACCCATCTTGGCAACTCGCTGATTCTCTTTTATCCCTTTGGAAATCACTCACTGTCGCCAGTCCCAGGAAGCATCAAGTACATTTATCAAGCCGAAGACTCGTTTTACTTGGCAGTCCAAAGACAGCGCCCAATGAGAGAGAATTCAAAGATGGCCGACGTATTCGCTGCCTACCCCCACTTTCCAGCTAGAGTATACTCCTCTAGCCTCGAGGATACGGTTGAAATTGTAAAATGTTTGTGGGTGTCCGGTCACTATGCGAGGTGGGCACTTTCGTCAGACACAGTAGTGGTCCTTTCACTGTGCAAGGTGAGGGTATATTCATCTATCAGCATTATTATTCACTAACTCTACATAGGATTAAATGTAGCTAGCAATGGGGTTGGGGTTGTGTATCTACAATGTATCGGTTTAGGACTAGGGAAACCCGGAGGTCGCACTTGGGAGAGCATGTTGCGCACATGGTGAGTGAGG
>JBBPMX010000457.1:0-13115 GCA_038090515.1 Pulveroboletus cf. viridisquamosus | reverse complement strand
TCACCACAACACATCCAGGATACATAGAAGGTATGAAAATTGTATATTAAAGGCTATATACTCTATATATGCAAATGATGCTGCAATCCAAGCCAAGGAGATGAGATGTCACATCTAGGCAAGTCAACACCTAAGGCAGCACCTCTTCGGTACCAATAGAGGCCTAAAAGGCCCGTTTATTATGTCACAGTTTTTCGGCCTGTAAGGTGTCAGACCTCGCAGGATCTAAAAATAGATCCTCATGCAGTGCCTCGTGAGCCGCGTGTGAGCCTCATGAGCTGCCCCCGGAGCATCTAATAGAAGCTCATGGAAGCTCCTGAGCCTCCACTCGTAGCTTTACCATGTCCCTCAAAGCTCTAACGACACTTATATGAGAACAAATTCATTCCACTACCAATTGCGAAGTGTTTCGCAGTTTTGTAAAGTTCTTCTCCTTACATTGACTCATCCGCCTTCTGATCTCAATGCCCCCCCGCCCGGGTACTCGAAATGCGCAGCCGTCTACAAGCAACCTTGGTCTTCAGTTCCAAAGCCCTAAGCGACCCTGCAATACGCACTATACACGGCATGTTGTTCAAATCCCCGGCCAAGCCGCTCGGCACCAAGCGTATGTTGAACGATTGGCCCAGCTCCGGGGCCAGCAACATCGACCCACTCCCCAACCATCAGAAACAACACCGAGTGTAGTCGAAGCTCGCAACCCCAATACTGTTGAGCCAGATGTCTGCCTCTTTCATGCAGATGAGGATAGTAACAGCTACGAAATGGTCATCGACTCGGAGTTCCATCCACTACCACCATTCAAACCACCTAGTTCTATTACGAATCCTCAGACACGACGCACGCTCCCTGATGTGACTGCACAGCGCTTATACCACAGCTGGAAGACGGTTTTGCCTAAGTTAGTTCAACCCTACTTACAGTATTCTTCCCGCGTGCTTGGGAAGCCCCTTGACGTCTTACCTGGCGTCATGTCTCGCTGCAGCCAACTTGTCTGTGAACAGAAGTCAACCCGAATTCTCTGTCTACTGTTTGATCGTGAGTAATTCTCTTCTCATGATTTCGCATCGCCTTATTTTACATAGACTTTGTCACACTTGATGTTGTCAGTTGCAAGTGCGCCTCTCTTCCTCAAGTTCTACTCTATTTCGGCCTTTTTGCAACGTCGCCGACCCAACCCCGTATGGCAGTCTCCGTTGAACTCCTCGCATTTTACCGTGCCTTATTCGAGCGTTCATGTGATGCCATCAATGCTCTCGCTTCAGCGCTACACTTGCATTACATTCGCCGCGGGTTCCAGGTGGTGAACAAAACAGTAAGTAATGTTCAACGGCATAACATCTCACTAATGTTTTTCGATCCAGGGGCAGCCCATTATTGACCCGTTTTGGCGCAGCTTGGGAAGTGCTGTGCAGTGGTACGACGTACTTCTTGTAGAGGTCGAAAAACAAATAGAAGACATGATTCAAAGTTGTCGTGACCGTGTGAAGGTATCCTTGCGCACATCGCTGCCGCACCACTCCAGTGTTGATCCTTCCGAGCACAACCCAGAGCTGCCTCAAATGGACATACTTCCCGCTCCCATACTCGCACAATGATGCCCAGCTTGCTTTGGAGGGTCTGAATTTGGAATACCTCTCGATGATGGTGGTGATATCCATGTTGCCACGGATGGGAATTTCCATCATCGACATCATCGTACCGCAGGCAACAGCCCTGCCTTTTACGAACCCTCTTACTTCATTTCCAAGGAACAGGTTGACGCGATGGGAGATTGCATCGCAAAGGCGCGGAAAAAGCCTGCCAAAGTTTATCAGCGGATCGTTCCGGATGAAGCAATAGATGAGTGCGAAACATCTTATGAGGCGGCTGACGGAAAAAAAGAGAAGGCTGCCACTGAAGCTTTCGATGACACGGGCCTCATGGCTCTCATCTGCCGTCATGACATTCCTCTTTTTTTTGCAAATATCGACACTGCTGGCGAGCAACAGAAGTTCCCTGTGACCCTCATCCATCACCTATTCACCCTCCTTCCTCCGCGAGCAACTGTTGTTGTTCTCTATGATATTGGCTGCGTTTTGGCGTGCACACTGTCCAAGGTATGTATTAGCATGGGTTATTTATCAGAGGATGCTAAGCAAAAGGGTTAGTATGACATTCTTTCTGCAGACATTGTTCAACGGCTTCGTTTTGCTACTACAGCAATGCACGCTTATGGCCACGAGTGGGCCTGCCAGCTTGCATTCAACCCCCGCCTCACAATAGGTCTAGGCCTTTCTGATGGAGAAGGCACTGAACGTCTGTGGTCTCGCTTGATCAGGTTGATTGGCGTTGAACATTCATCGTCGGTGAGGCAGTGATGATTTCCTTTTTTTCATGCTTTACTGATCTCTGTCATGCACAGCGTCACCGCCGCATTTGGATGATTGACCGTCAGGCTGCCGCAGTCGGTCATGAGATGAGGACCGATCTTGGTGATTGGATCAAACGCCGCCTCCGGCGTGGGGTCCTGGAAGAGGAGGCTGCTCGCCAGCAAGCTGACGAAAGTGGGTGGGATATCCAAGAGCTCTGAGCACAGTGGATGTCGCAATGAACCTCTCAGCTGTCAGTTAGAGCCCGTATGTACAGCCTTTTGTTCGCTATTTCCTCTGACCTTTCCATCTGCAGATGCTCCCAAGCGTCTCAAGAAACAGCTAGACACGGTCATTTCCCTTCAGTCCGACCTCGATGCTACTGACAGGGCCCTGCAGGCTGCGAGAAGTGTGATCGAGAAGGATGAACTATCCCACGAAGCCCTCGATGTGCTTTCTGGCCTGGAACGAACACACGAGCGCCTGATGTCAAAAGTGGACAGTCTCTATATGTCACTCAACATCTGAGATGAGTTCCCTGAGCTTCATCAAGTCAGTTTTGATTTCATCAGGCTTCTCCTTCTCGCTCGCGACTTGAAGATCAACATTCGCAAATGCGCAATAGGTTCTTTCTTCGAATGGGACAGACTCGATCAGGCAGTTGGAGGCGGGCAGAAGCCTCTCGGTACCTAACTAAAGCACATATCGACCGCTGAACTAATTCCGCTCCTCTAGGCACTAAGCTTCATCAGCAAACTCGAAAAGCGATTTCAAAGCGCCAGCCTGCCCTACTGAGCGCAATACGCAAATTCAACACGTATTGCATGCAGCTCGAGCTACTCTACGACCCAAAGTGGTTGATACCACTTCCCCATCCTCTTCCGACAAAACTCTCGGAATTACGTGACGATCAAACACTTATGGAGGATGTGTGGATTGCCCCATCGACCGGAAAAGTACCTTCATGGATGGACGACAAGAGTGTTCGCCAGGGGATCCGCGGGATGCTCAAAGCCGACCAATGTGCCGAGGAACAACACCGTCTCGGCATTGAAGCCAATAATCTCTGGCGCTGGTATGGTGAGGAGCTCGCAGCCACTGAGCTTGCATTGCGGACACCTGGAAGTAAGTGACATTGAAGACCAATCAATGAATCATATTGACGACCACCAGACGAGATGTTTTCGTTGCTGCTTGGTCAACAACGCAGTCATCTCCTTTCTTTGAAGATGCGATGGGCTAACCCTCTCGCATGTTTGTTACAGTTCGAGAGTTGCACCGAGGAAGCTGTTTCCTTAGCAACAGCTCTTGCCGGTGGTACGGTACCTACATCCCTAACACGGATTGCCGGTGCAATATCTGCCAGTCCAGAAGCCAGTCTAGAAGCTCAAGAGCTTGTACACGTGCCACCAGAGGCATCCTCGGAGGAAGAAGTCAATGCTCCACTCGCCGATTACCTCACAGAAGAAGTTGCAGAACCCGACATGGGACTTGAGGTTGAGTTTGCACCAGCGCCAGTCAGGATCATATGGGAACTACCACCAGTGAGTCAGGTCATCTTAACTTCAAATACTATGATTTCGATCATACCAAGAGCCTTACCATTGATCACACGCCAGTAGCGTTGAGATATGGTTTTTCAGGCGGTTCTTTACCACTTGTCCGAAAGTCGTGTCCACCACAAGATGGCTTCCCTCGACTCATCTTCGACGTGGAAGATATCCGGCTTCTTGAATCGCCCGTTGCTTCTCTCAACGACATCTGTCTCAATGGCTGCATCCCGCTATTGTTCGCAGACATTCGACCACACAATGCGGATCAGTTCGCGTTTTTTTCTACATATGACTTATATCGAATTCGATACAATGCCTCCGATCACATCGTCTGGCAGGCGATGAAACATACCCTATTCTGGACAAAGAATTTTTGGGTCATCCCCATCCATCGGCCGAGTGGTGGTGGACATTGGGTTATGTGCGTCGCACATATTGCACACAAAGAGCTCATGCTTTTTGACAGCCTGGCTGAGTTGCGTCCTTGGCGTACCAATGTTCTAGTGAGTTACCGGCGTATTCCTCTTAGCTTTGGCTAATGTGATCCAAGGAAATTATGACCTTGATTTCTCGCCTTCAAGCCATTTCGTCTCAACATGATGTTAAGTTTGATCTGGATGTGAATAGTGAATGGATTGCACGTCCCACCACCGTAATTTTTTATGGTCTTTTTTTCCTTTCCGAGTTTCTCATAGTATGTCAGGTGCAACCAGTGCAGACAAATGGGCACGACTGCGGGGTTTGGGTTCTCGCAGTGATAGCAGCGGTACTACGAGGCTTCGACATGACTGGCCTATGTGAAAAGGACATTGAAAAGTTTAGACGTCACCTGCATCACATGGTTCTTTCCTTGTAATTACAAGCAGCGCCTTTCCTTTATATTATAAGGATCCTTTCCTGCGCGCAACTCCCTAATCTCTTCATACCACAAATTGATGAGATATGCTCGCCACTGTAAAAGACACTCTGCCATGTCGCGGTGTCTCCTTGCGGTGTATATACCAATGGTCTCGGAAAGAGTTACCCAGTGTTCCATATAATCAGCGGCATCTCGTGCAAGGTCATCAGCGACACCCTGAGCATCCCCTGCATGAAATCTCTGAGCCCGCTGCTTGAACGCATCTCTCTCCAAGCGCATGCGACGACCCAACATGATATCCCTGAGGTTTCTTGTGAAACGTGCCTCAGTATCGTTGTCAGGGGGCACCGGTTGCTGGTACGGCGGATTGTTCTCCCACAGCACAACTTCCGACTCATCCAAGGCATCAGCGCTACGCAGTGCCTCACGGAATAAGTAAGAGTCGGGGATCGGCAGCTTAGCCAACCCGACCAGGCTGTCAGGAAGTGTGAAGATTGAACTGGGTGGGGCCTGTAGGGGGTGTTTGCCCTGTCTCCTCACATAAGCACGTTGATTCTGAGCGGAACGCAATAGACGGCCCCTACATAGAATATATCATCTGCGCGTCAGCCCTTACTACAGTAATTAAGACATACTTGACTGATATAGCATAGGACTTTTGTTGCGCTCGACGAGCTGTATCTCTGTCTGAAGTGGTGAGGTATTTTGCTCTGCGCCCCATTGCAAGGCTAAAGCGACTCCAAGCCCTATTGAGATGTACTTGACCTGCGTTGCGCAGTATGCTATATTGTTCTGGACACTGCTGCTCACCGCCTCCCAACTTTCGTGACTACTCAGGACAGCTGATAGGTACCCTATTGTATTTTATCCGAGCCTCTGGGCCACCTTATGGCAGCAAAACAGTGCAGATGTTGCGCATTCATGCTTTCAGCATGACCATTATTCGTGACCTGATTGGCTACCGGTCAAACATACCCGGTTTGGTGGCCAGCTTCCCTTTGCTCACAGCCACCTCCCGACCTCATCGTACCAAGATTCCTGCGCATTTGAGCTCTTGGTGAGCCTCTCGTTGCATCCAACGGTCACCTGAAGTTGATCTGCGTGCTCATCTTCCTTCGATCAAATGATTTACCGTCCTTCTGAATCCACTGCCCGACCTTCTGTTTTGTGCCCATTGATGCCTGCCACCCAAGCAGGTCTGTGGTGGAATGGTCGCCGTAGCCTCAACAAGCTTCGGGTATCCATACAAATGTAATGTATACAATTCGATGTCGCTCGCATTGTTTGGAACCTCCTTGCTTCACCCTATAACCTCTACTGGCGCTTGTCCGATCTCTGGTGCTTTGCATTTGGGCACAGTTTGAAAGTGGGTAAGTGAATGTTTTATGCTGTCGATTGTACTGACATATGCACAGAGATGAGTGGTGAGAATTTCCAGCTGAAGCAGATAGGCGGAGGATGCCGCAGCCCCAGCCCAGTTATTCAGACGCCCACCAGGCTTCGTCCAGTCGTCAGAGCGACTCCACGTGCTGGTGGGGCACTATGCCGCGCTAATGAACGACGTGCCCAAATGCAGTCACCTTCGAGGAGCTACCTTCCTGACCCATCGTTGTGCACTGTGGGACGATCTTTGCCAGCTATCCCGCGCGGTGATGCATCTGCACATCCTGCCACTCAGGAACCCCTCAGGAACCCCTACATCCTTTCCCGTCAATCCTCTGCTGGTCTCCCCTCCTCAGGTGCAAGCTCTGTGGTCTGTGGAGTGCGAGACTCAGATGCGTTTCAGTCAGCCCCGCAGGATCCTTCCCCATACTCTCTTCATCTTACCCGTCAATGTTCTGTTAGTCCGTCGTGCGCTGGTTCTAACGGAGAGCCAGACTCGGAAATATTTCGTTCGCCCCCTCGGAATCCCTCCCCATACCTTTCTGGGTCCTCTGCTAGTCCCTCGCATGCAGGCTCTGTCATCCATGGTGTGCCGGAACCAGATGCACTTCCTTCAGCCCATTTGGAACCCTCCCCGTGCCCCTCATTTCCCACCTGTCAATCCTCAGTTGGTCCTGCATCACGTCCCCCTTCTGTTGCTGCTATTGCTCGTGAGACATCGCCATATTCTCTTCCTTCCCGACAAAATTCTGTCCCTCCCCCAGTTGGGCCCCGTGCGCCCTCGGTACCTCCCTCATGACCTCCCTCCACCAACCCAGGTGAGCATTTCACTGGGTGTGATGAACTGGCCAGTACCAGTCGATTTGCAGACGAAGACTCTCCAATCACTGTTCGACCTATCATGAAAGTCATCCCCCCCACCCCCGAGACTGTGCGACATGTGTCCAACCCTCCTTCTTATCCTGGGCCTTCTCCTCTTCCCGACCTGCCATTCGGTCCTCCCGAGTCATTTGAAACACCTCCCCTCGATGATCTCCCCCCCGAGAATGATGTCGCAACCGATTTTGAGTCAGTGGGCCCATCAAACAAGTCGTCCCCCTCCACTCCTACCAGCGGGCGACAGTCAGCCCAAACTAATAAGGTTTTGGAGGAGGGATTTCGAGAGCTTGAGGTCATACTCAAACGGGTGGCCTCGCATACAGACTTAACTATCACCCAGGTTGCTGAGGCTTGGCACAAAAACGCTGGCCGCGTCATTAATGTCCCGAATCATTGGAACATGTACCAGGCATACTTCAAGGCAAATGAAGATGCAGAACGAGCTCGCCTTGATGTTCCAGTTCCAGGTCCAGGTATGTACCTAGTCCAGTGTTTAGGGTTCCACACGAGTTAATCTCGCCCAAGCTATGCCTACCCTCATCAGTCGCTGCTACAAGCGGTTTGTTGACGATGAAAATGAAAATTGGAAAGAAATCCTGGAGACTTTCGAACTCGTGGAGTTAACCAAGTCTCACGAGAATACCCTGTCACAGCGTAACCATACCTTCAATGCCATCCGCTGCAAGTTCTGCCATATTGTAGGTCACATTCTTTGGCTACATTAGATGTTTACTCACGACTCTGCAGGCCGACACCGTTGCTGCAAAGCATGGCTTTCAAGTGGCCCTTGTCATGTGTGGCAACATCGTGAACGAAGATGCTTTGCTAGGCTACGCCCACACAACCTCTGGTGCTGCCGAGGTATGTACTTGAATCTAATAGTTCACTATTCATTGCTCATGAAAGCGGTCATCTAGTTTTGGGAAACGCACTGCAAAGCAAACCCGGATACAATCATCGGCCATCTCAAAGCCCATGTCTAGTGAGTCATCATATTGACACAATTTTTCGCAAGTGCCTGATGTTCTAACTAGTAATGCTACGTCCCTCGCGGTGGTGGAGGAAGCTTTCGGCGAAGATAACTTGCCAGAGGCGACTCGCAATGAGAACCACTCTGCTGAAGCTATCCGCCCCTTAGCAGAAGATCCACCCCCTTCCTTGGAGGATGAAGGCGACGACTATCCAGACCTCTCCGGAGCTCTGAAGATGCTTCTTGTTGACTTAGTCAGTAAGTATATGGACTCTACTTCTTTTATTGTGTCCGTGGTTGATCCTGCCGCCCTTAGAAGCACATGGTGTGGATGTGTCGAAGCTGCAGGGAGGCAATTTCCCCTGGAAGACGCTTTTGACATTCCTGGGAATGAAGGGGCTTGTCGTGGAAGGATACCCCTACAATGTCCTCATGCCTGGACAACGTCGCAATTTGGCAGCTCGGACCAAAGGGATTAACGACCTTTCGCTTCCAGATAAGCGCCAATTGATCGCGTCCATCAAGGAGAAGCGGCTTACCATTAGGTTGGTCCGGGACATCCGCGAGCATCGTAAGTCGATCGCCTTTATTGAAATATTGGAATTACGCGTGCTGAAGGTAACCAGGTGCTATACAAAGTAATACCTCTCCCGTTATCGTCGAGGAGGCTCCACCCATCGCCGCCCCCGACGCATATGGATGGCAGATGTTTGTGAACGGATCTACCGATCGAAAAGGACCATCACGCCTGACTCCAGGTGTGGCTGCAACACGGGTGAAACGTACCTCAAGGACCTGTAAGCCTGTTCACGTTTCCTCTGGGTCGTCTGAGGTAGAAATACTCGAGAGCCCCTCCATCGTGGAGATTTCACCTGGCCCTTCGCGTCAAGTGCCTGAACAAAGGGAACGCAAATGTAAACCATCGGTGGAACCTGGGAATCGTGCAAGCAAGAGGCGCGTGGTGGATAATGGCGATAAACCTGTAGCTAGGGAGAAACGCCGGGGCAAGGCGAAAGCTCACTCCTCTACTGGACATGGCGGACATCATATGAGGAAGATCATCAGCAAGGAATTTATATCGTCTGATGAAGAGGGTGAGGCTCCTCTTTCTTTCGTAGCATTATATATGAAGTTTTTTCAACTTGACAGAAGATACGCTTGCCATCAGTCATGCAAAGACTGATTCTGGTAACGCGAGGATTGTGTCTCAGTCCAATAGCAGTCGATGTATGTTTATTTTCTGCGTCACACTCTGCTTTCTGACATTTGTTCAGCATCTAGTATGGAGGCGCATGATGAGGTACACAATGGTGAGTCTGGTAACGAAGCAGGATAGACTAAGCTAAGTTCCTCAAAGCCCAGCCCCGTCCACGTCCCCGACTTGTCAGACGTGTCCTCCAGTCTTCTGACTCTGAGGATCCTTTCCGGAGCACTGGTATGGCCGCGGAGGGCACAGAACGTGTGGTCATCGCCTCCCTTCAGAAACCCGTTGAAGGGCCTTCCAAACTGATTGCACCTCCTTCGACTCCATCTCTGAGGCAATCGCATGTGCCATGACCCCTCCTACCGGTCGTTTCCCCACCCACTGTTTTTCCCTCCGTTAAATCGCCCCCAATACAGCATACCTCTGCTGAGGTCTCTACCGCTGTCCCTACTGTCTTGCCCGCTGTCTCCACTGCCTTGCCTGCTGTCCCTACAACTGCGCCTGCTGTCCCTGCTTCCCTGCTTCCCCTTGTTCCTTCTGTGGCTGGTGCCTTTGCTTCCCCCTTGCCTCCTGTCCCCACTTCACTTCCACCGAACTCTATCCCTCCTCCGATGCCTCACGACCCATACACAACACAAGGAGGATTTCCTGATCGCATGCGGACTGCTTACCCAACCCAAGATCGGATGAGTCATGGCTACTATCCACCAGTGGGCCCATCGACGGGTTATGGTCAACAGCAAGGGTATCTGGGCGACACTGGCCTAAGTTCCATGGGATTCGACCTGCACCGAGCAAACTACCCTGACATGGGAGGTATGGGGTCCTACCGTGATGGTGGTGGTGTGATGTATCCACGCGACATGCGGGATGGTTATGGCTTCACTCCAGGCTATGGGATCCCGCGTGATGGTTTGGTCGGTCAGTATGTTCCACACAGTCTCGCATTCCAGCCCATGCCAATGATCTCGGGTGAGGCTCATCAAGATCCTCTGTCAAACCTCCCTGCACCCCCGAGAACCTCGTAGATTTCCTTGTAGATTTTTTGGCAGTGCAACAAGAACGAAGCTTGTGGCAAGGACTATTTTCGTCTTTCATCTTGACGTAGATCTTATGTTTACTTGATACAAATATTGACACCGTATTGTTTGATTACACTGTGGAAGCCCACAAACCCTTCTCTCGTCTCGCGCTGTTAACGGAGAATACGGGAGTCTTCACCAGGTCTTACCTCCTTTAAAGGGACGCTTGTGATGAGCCTTTCCCAGCGCGATCAGTCTGCCGGCCCCAACTGCACCACTCTTTTGTCGCAATGTCTCCCTCCTTGAAGCCCACTAGGCCCTTGACTGCTGAGCGGGGTTCGTCCAGCTTTCATTTCGTTTCTTGTTTTATAACTTACGCAGAGTTTAGAGCTGGTATTGCGCCTGAAGACACAGTTAGTATCACTTAACGAAGTGGTCATGGAGCTCATGCGGCATCTGATGGACAAAGCTGACGATGACATCCCTCCGTCGAGTCCAACAAGTCCAGCTACCATCACTCCATCCAGCTCGCCTGGTTTATCCCACCGTTCCTCTCTCTCAGATGATGTCCCACTGGCCACGATTATACTTACGGACACCCGCCTCGATCCAGATCTCATGCCACCCCCTTTGTCCAGTGCTGGGATCCGATCGCTTGCTACTTGCATTCCTCCCTCACCATGCACTGCCCCTGCATCACCGACTGTCTCGGTCTCTGCTTCTGAGGCCAGGACGACTACAGTTGATGCACCTGGAACGGCGGACATTGTCGTACCTGCAGGTCCTGGGCCAGATGGACGTTACCAGGAAATGTTTAATGGATTTATGTTCGACATCCCTGCTCCCAACGCATCAGGTCCCTTTTATCTCGTCACTCGAGGCAAGCGTGTTGGTATCTTTTCCACATGGTAAGGTTCCTTTTTTTCTCATATAATTTCCAGTAAAGCTGACGGGCGTATATGTCAGGAGCCATACACATCCGCACATTAACCGTGTTGAGGGTGCATGTTACTGCCATGTAAAGGGGGGCTATGTTGTCGCTCACAGGATGATGTTGGAGGCAGTTAGATTGAAGGAGGCCTCCTGGATTCCTTAAGTTCTGATCTTGTACGGTGCGATATGTCTCTGGTAAATTGTATATATTGCGAGGCCACAGTAAGTGCCTATCGTCATGACCTACGGGGGTCTTGCAAGCTCAGGTACAGATTCGCATGTGTGCAAAGTTTGAGCCTATTGATGACTTCTTTCTCGAAACACAATCCAGGGTGAATTAAATGCTGATCGGCTGCGACTGCTCAGATGATCACGGCGATGGGGATCAACTTTAGATGTTCTGACAATGTATCTATACCAGATCCCGATCGTCGGCATGGTCGTTATTAGATTCAATGGTGAGGCTCATGGGCTCCATAAATACGTGCATCGCACCAAGACTCCTGCAAAGTTCCACTCCTCATGCCGGGTCCTTCAGGTGAAAATATTGTTCGTCTCTCTGTGCCACCCGGGGTGACACTCCAATCTGTGTCACTAACATGCATATACAATGGGCCTGTGGTATGTACTTAGGTTATCTCTCGTCTTCTGTTGCATCGAAGCCGCTAATTTATTTCAACCTCTAGACTTTCAATATCGACGTTCGACCAGGCGAGGCGGAACCACGGGACACGAATGATCGTTCCCTCACTGACCGTCTGGACTCGAATGACCCAATGAGCATGTACGAGACGGAGGCCGAGCGGCAAGTTCGTTTGGCCAATGCTGCACCACAAGCATCTGTACGAATCCTTTTATGTGTATTGCTAACCCTGACATCCATTTTATAGATGTTGTCCTCCCGTAAAGAGAACAAGGACGAAGAGTCGGATAGGCGACGGGTGATTCGTGACGGGTCGTTGGAAATAGAGCGCCCACCTGAAAAGCGACCGAGGGTACGGCGGGCTGGCAAATGAGTAGCACATTAGCTGAACAATCTCGTCTGTACTGTCATCTCTGTATATGACGAAAGGTGGAATCGATGCCTAGCATTTGTGTACACTGCTCGTATATTAGCAATTAGCATGCTTGTGCCCATAAGCATATTAGGTGCAGGTGAAGGGTAAGGTGATACAGTGGGGAGCCGAAGAGAATGAGAAAAGCGTGCTGAGGAACCTACATACCTGTACCGGATGCGTTGAGGTCAAGGTAAGGCGGGAGTGCACTGCAACTCGCACGTGCTTAAGCAGAAGCAGACTAGCAGACAACACGTCTATTAGTGTGCCCATGCTTGCAAACATGTTAGTTGTGGGTGAAGGGGAACGGCAATGGCAGTGGCAACAGCAACCTGAGCAATGGTCGATAGGGCACGTGACTAGAGGGCTCGCGCAGGGTGCAGAGCATGTCCACAGGACAGTCTGCAAGAGTGTCATACAAACTGTCAAAGAGGTCGGGAGAGGTTCACCTGAATTCTGGACAGTGGAAGAATGTAATGCTCTGAGGCTCACAAGAGGGTCTCAGGTACTATTTGAACATCAGAGAACTCAGGGGAGGAGTGATCATGAGCCTCTGAAGAGGATCTCAATCTACTGGATGTGATCCTTGGGGTCACAAGACCTCACAGGATAATTATAGTTGGCATGAAAACCAGCCTAAAAGGATATAGGGGCCTCCAAAAAGTGGTGCCAAGGGTGCAAGTCAAACTGCATCTGAGACAAGATTACCTGATTAGGAAGGTGTGCATGCAGACTAAACCACAACCACATGGACTTCACCAGACTACCTCATGGACTTGATAAACATCTGGATTTTAATACCAGATACCTTCTTTTATGATAGAATCTATTAGAGGTATTTCTCCCTTTTGATTATTTAGGTTCATTCTACTAAACACCCACATCACCACTTGAGGGGGAGTGTTG
>JBBPMX010000456.1:0-13128 GCA_038090515.1 Pulveroboletus cf. viridisquamosus | reverse complement strand
GGCTTCTGTGGTTTCTGGCAATATCTTTGAATGTGGCCTGCCTTGCCACAGAAGCCGAGAGGCCCACAACAAGGACAGGCTCAGCCGAAGCCCCAAAACCTCCAGCAAGTTTGGACACCTGGTGCCGACGGGTATTACACAGAAGCGTGGGTGGAGGACCCACCAGCCAACCAACCTCCTGCACCACAAGTGCAAACAGCCGTCCGGTCAGCTATGACAAGCCAACAAGAATACATGTCAGACAAGGCCCATGCATACTGGGCTGACATCTTCGAAACAGAAGCCAAGGCGAAAGCATCTGAGGCTTTAAAAGGAAGCCGCTGACTGGGAGTAGGGTACTGGTTGGCAATAGTTTATTCACTGCAAGGATAAAAGCAGAAAAACAAAACAAAAAACTAGAAAATCTCTTAAACATTAAAAAATTAGTTACCACGCATTTGGACCCCTTGACTAGGGACGATAGTGACACTGTAGTTAGATCTGGTTTCGAGCCAATGGATTTGGCCGATTGTAGTATTACCCCTGTAAGTCCTGCGGACATCCTTGGGTGTGCTGGCCAGTAGGAAAATGGTAGGCATAGACAACTCGTTGACCGTGCTCAAGGGTGAACTGATTAGCCCTGTAGCTGGCACTGAGCCTGTAGCCGAGCTTTCTGAGTGCACCAACAAGGATTTTCCTATCTGTACGATTAGCCAGGTTTTGATTAATTTAAAGAATTCTCCACTGTCTGCCAGGGGGCCTCAAAAGAGCTCAGCACCGGACTTAAAACATAGTGTGCTTAATTCCCTATTTAAGAAAACAGTATTCCCATCGGTATTTATTAATAAAATCCCTACAGAAAACACGTTGAAGAATCCTGAAGAGTTTTCCATCTCTGTCGATGTACATTACCAATCAGAAAAAGAAGAAAAACAAGTAACAATACCCGCTCTGCTTGACTCTGGAGCAGTCAATACTTTCGTTGACTGAAAATGGTGTGCTGAGCATAAAGTCAATCTCATTCCTCTCGACGAGGAAATCAATGTGTATAATGCAGACGGCCAAGTTGGATCTCTGGGGAAGATCTCGCACAAAGCTGAACTTGTGGCCTCCATCAATGGCCATCACGAGAAGATCCATGCATTCATAATCGGGCTGGGAACTCACCCGATGATTATAGGCTATGACTGGCTCTCATGCCATAACCCTGAAATCAACTGGGTCGATAAGAAACTAGAATTCACTAGGTATATCAACAAATGCAATGCATACGCACGGGCGCTTATTCGAAGCATTGAGCCTGGTCTCAAAGAAAAGGTTCCTGAAGTCTATCACAACTTCCTTGACGTGTTCTCCGAACAGGAATCCAATCAGTTACCCCTGTGCAAGCCATGGGATCATGCTATAGATCTAAAACTGGACTTCGTGCCGAAGAAGGGTTGAGTTATTCCCCTATCGGATACCAAACTAGAAGAAGTTCGCACCTTTATTGAAAAAGAGGTTAAAAAAGGTTATCTCTGCCCATCGAAGTCCCCTCAAACTTCGCTGATATTCTTCATCCCGAAAAAGTATGGAAAGAAGCGGCTTGTTATGGACTATCGTTATGTAAATGAGGGTACCATTAAGAATGCTTACCCTCTGCCCCTTATTTCGCAGCTAGTGGATCGGCTCAAGGGTGCCGATATGTTCATCACAATGGACTTGCACTGGGGCTACAACAATGTTCACATCAAGGAAGGCAATGAATGGAAGGCGGTGTTTGTAATGCCAATTGGGGCCTACAAGCCTACAGTGATGTATTTTGGGCTCACTAACTCTCCGCCCACATTCCAGAATATGATGAACGACATCTTGGCCGACCAATACGCCTTCCTAATTATTTATATGGACAACATGATGATCTTCACGAAGGGCAAGACAAAAGAACAACACAAAGCCCTTGTGAAAGAAGTCCTCCAACAACTCTGTGAAAACGATCTATTTATCAAACCAGAAAAATGCTCCTTTAGCGCTGACAAAGTAGAATTCCTTGGCATGAACATCTCAAAACATGGCATCGAGATGCAAAGCAAGAAAACCCAGGTCATCGCCGACTGGCCTGAACCAACTTGCTTGAAGCAAGTATAGGCCTTCCTTGGCCTCTGCAACTATTATAGGAAGTTCATCGCCAGTTTCACTGATATCGCCAGGCCATTGAAAGATCTCACAAAGAAAGACACCCCCTTCCAGTGAGATTACGAAGAAAAACGGGCCTTCAAAGCCCTTAAAAAGAAATTCACCAAAGCTCTGCTTCTCACATATCTAGATTCAATGCGAGGCATACATCTAGAAACCGACACCTCGGATATCGTAACAGGAGCTGTTCTTTGGCAGGAGTGTGAAGACTCGGAATGGCGACCCTGTGCCTTCCTCTCGCATAGCTTTAATTCCGCCAAGTGAAATTACCCTATTTACAATAATGAACTGCTAGCAGTTATCTGCACCCTGGAAGAATGGTGCCATTATCTCATTGGATGAGAAGGTTTCGAAGTTTGGACAAATCACCAAAACCTTGAATATTGGAAGAAGCCGCAAACCTTATCCAGCCGACAAGCACCCTGGCACGTGCTTCTTCAAGAATTCAACCTCACATTTGTATACTGGCCCAGATCAACAAACAGGGCCAACGCACTATCTCGCCGTCTGGATCATGGTGATGCTGTCACAGACTTGAACAAAGATATTATTATGTTACCAGAAAAATTATTTACATCAGGAGTTACTTTAGAATCACCATTTCACATTAATCTACGAAAAGAATCAGAAAAAATAAAAAACGATAAAAACCATTTCCTCTCTCTTTATTAACGAAGACTCCAATCGCATCTTCGTCCCGGAGTCACTTTGCCTAGATCTCCTTAAACTATCTCACGATGATCCGGTATCAGGACATGTGGGCATGTACTGCACATATGATAGAATTCGATGCGCATTCTCCTGGTCAGGAATGCACAAAGACGTCACCAGCTACATTAATCACTGTTACATGTGCGCCCTCACGAAGGGATTGCAAACAGCACCAAAGCAGTCTATTCAGCCCCTTCCCGTGTCCAAGCGACCCTGGGAAGATTTATCTGTAGATTTTGTCACCAGGCTTCTGGAAAGCCATGGCTTTGATGCCATTTGCGTTATCATAGACCGATTTAGCAAGGAAGTTATTTACAAACCATGTAAAAAGGCAACATCCTCGATGGATCTTGCCAAAATATTTAGGGACACCATATGGTGTATTCACAGCCTTCCCTCCACTATCGTATCAGACCGGGGTCCGCAATTCGTTTCGGAATTCATAACCGAGTTGTGTAACCTCCTTGGAATCTCTCAAAAGATCTCCATCACATATCATCCCCAGATGGATGGACAAACTGAATGTATCAATTGGAAAATGATACAGTACCTCTGCACATACATTGCGAAGAAGCAGGAGGATTGGGCTAACTGGATCAAAATCGCCCAATTCCATCACAATTCCTCCTTATCTTCATCTCATGGATTGATTCCGTTCGAGATCACATGGAACTATTTCCCTTGTCTCGGATTTGAAGGGTCATTCTTGTCCCTGGCCAGTACATTCGCACACTCTGCCAGCAAGTCCCACACAGAAGTCCAAGAAGCTCTGGAAGCTTCATGTCAGAAAATGATAGAACGCACGGACAAAGAAGATCCCACTCCATACCAGATCGGAGATAAGGTTTGGCTCAGTATGGAAAACTTGAAGTTGCCATATGTCGCCAAGAAGCTCACCCAACACTGGATTGGACCCTATGACGTTATTTGGTCAATGCCTAATGTAGTCAAACTGCATCTCCCGAAAAACACACACTTTCACCTGGTTGTCAATACCTCCTGGGTCAAACCATATCATGCTTCCCTTGATGGGCAGCTGATCGCCCGCCCAGATGCAGTCGAGGTCAATGAAGATGGTCATGAAGAATACGAGGTCAATCATATTGTGGGTTCACGACTCCGCCATGGGAAATTGGAATATCGTGTCTGCTGGAAAGAATATGCCAACATGGATGACACATGGGAACCTGCCGCCAATCTGCAGAATGCCCCCAATGCCATGGATTCCTTTCACCACTCCAACCTCTTGGCCCCATGCCCGCTTTGCAGCCTCACTCTTGCTGCCTTCAACTCTCTTTTCTACAACTATGGTCCCCCTGGGGGGGCTCCTATTCAGCTGACTCATCTGGAATACGAGTCCTAGGAGGGGGTAGTGTTATATCATATATGCTGACCTAATTATTTTTCATTTTCTCTTTATTCGTTCATTAGTCACATGACCAGATCACATGACACAGCCTAGATCATGACATCATATGACGTCATAACACGTGGTCCCCTCACTCTTTTAATTACCATCACTATGCTTCTCTATCACAGAACACTCCCACACCCATGGGATATCACTTACCATACATAGACACTGTTCACATCTTATCTCTAGCACAGCTTGGTCTGTGTGCATCTCCTTGCAATATATAATGGGTGTGTCCTCAGCTGGTATCCCCAGCTTTGGCCACTTGTTCCTTGGATTAAAACCTTGGATGATAAGTGCTCTCCTTCGCTCTCACTTCTCTTGTGAGATCTTACAGCAGACCTTCAGTTGCTCGGCTTCGGTGTTCTTACATCCACATAACAGACAGTTGGTGGGAATTCTCAATGGCCCATGCATGCCATCTGTACAATAGGACACCGCTCCGCCAACATAACTGGCATACCCCCTATGAGCTCCTTCACACTCCTCCCTTTAGAACTGAGGACAACCCCCACTGTCCTCATTCTCGTTGTCTCCCAACTTCTCCCCAAGTTCCACCTCCTAGTCCTCCTCCACCATCTCCAAGAACACCTTCTCCTCAACAAGAACCTCCTTCACCATCTCACCAACCCAGAAAGGGACAACGCCCTCCTAATCCTAACCCACTCCCAGCACACTCCCAGTGTGAATGTCATGTGCCCAAAAGGCCTGGCAATGTGTATGGTGATGACCAACACCCTGTGGAGCAAGTGAAGGAAATAGAGCATGCTATGTGATGGCATGATATAGTAAATTCACAGCCTGAGCAACCAGAACCCAGTCCCTCTATTGAGCAAGACCCCCCTCTAGAAGGAGATATGCCAGGTCAATTCCCGAGCACACCTGCACCATCCACCCCCACTGATGCAGTGCAAGTCTCTCCCACCACTCTTAGTGAAGAAGATGTCAAGCAGCTATGTCGGGAAGGAGGAGCTGACTTGGTTGCATTTCTCATGTTGAAGGCAATCTCTCCAGCCGATTTTGCAGGATTGAAGCTGATTCACAAGTGGACATTTAGGGACATCCTTAAACTATCTACTGCAGACCAGAAGGAGTGGAAGGCTGCATGCCGTGAGCAGCTGGAAATGCTTAAGAAGCAATACGTATATGAACTAGTAAACCGCCCTAGAAACAGGCAGGTCATTAAGAACAGATGGTCGAAAACGTGTGCGATTAGTTGTAAAGGGATTCTCCCAGATTGAAGGACTTGACTTTGATCAGATATTCTCCCCAGTTGTGTGCTTCAAGACAGTGCAACTTATGCTCACACTAGCTCCCCTGGAAAACTGGCATATCAAAGCTGTAGACGTCCATAGCGCCTATTTATATGGCAAGCTGGATGAAGAGATCTACATGGAACAGCCAGAGGAATTCAAACTTCCTGGCCAAGAGAACAAGGTTCTCTGCCTACTCAAGGTGTTATACGGTCTCAAGCAGGCTGGATTGGCATGGTGGAAAACCCTCAATCAGTCCATGAAGGAACTCGGCTTTGAATACCTTAAGTCAGACACTGGCTTATTTCTCTACAGAAAACGTGGCACCCAAATGGTTGTTGCAATCATCTATGTAGATGATGCTATGTTCTGTGGACCCAACAAGCAAATCATTAATGAGGTCAAATCCCTATTCATGAAGAAGTGGGAGTGCAGAGATCTTGGTGTAACTACTGAGTTTCTTCACATGTGTATCTACCGCTCAGGACGCCAGATCCTAGTTGATCAGTGCGATTACTTAGAGAAAGTCCTAGCACGATTTGGCATGCTTAATGCTCGCACTGCTCCTACTCCCTTGCCTCAGGGGTACTACCCCCTAGATAATGATCAAACTACTGATCCTGGAGCTCACTCACAATTTCAGTCCATTATTGGGTCTTTGCTCTACATCATGTTGGGCACCCGTCCTGATATTGCTTATGCAGTTACTGCCCTCTCTAGGCAAGCTGCCAACCCCACAGAAGACCATGTAAACAAAGCGCTGTATATCTGCCACTATTTACTTGGTACTCGCCACTACTTCCTGATCTATGATGGCGCTTCTGGGGATGGTATCACTGCTTGCACTGATTAAGACTGGGCCTCAGACCCAAACACTAGGCAGACCCACATGCAAAAGGTTGTCGCCCTGTCCTCTACTGAGGCAGAATATATTGCCTTGTCTGATTGCAGTCGCCAAGTGATATGGATTTGCCAACTACTTGGTGAAATGGGATACAAGCTGAAAGCAATCCCCATATGCAGTGATAACCAATGATCTATCTTCATGGCTTCCAACTCAGTTCCCGAAAAATGAAACAAGCACATAGATATTCACTGGCACAGTATTAGAGATTGGGTAGCTGAGGGGAAGATCGAGCTCTTCTTTATTGAAGGTTCTATAAATCCTGCAGACATGTTCACTAAGAACCTTGGACATATTAAGTTTGAGCAGTTCCGATCACAGTTGGGTTTGGTCTTTTATAATCACCCACAGGCTTAGGCCACGTCTTATCTCTGATTGCTTACGTGCCTTATTCAGCTGCTTAGCAAGGGGAAGTGTTGAATGAGCTGTGACTTGTTCTAGCCCAATTCTACAGTAGAGTATAGTAATTTACCTAGTATAGTGTATTACCTCAGCTGTACTTACATTTGGACTCAGTCGTCTGAGTTTAAATCATCTCTTGATCTACTACCACTACCTTGTGTGAACGTATCAACCAATCACCTGCACTTATGTACATAAGTCCTACTAGCCTAACCTCTGTAGCTTGTAATGTGTCTCTTCAACAGGGTCCAGAGATTGGGGATTGGAGTGGATATGACAGACTGAAAACATGCAGGATATAGGGGAATCTGACTGGGGTGATGGACTGGGGATATCATTGCAACCATTTAGGGAACTGGGTTGGTCTCATCTACACACCATCAAGTTGGGTGATGGACTGGGGATGTCATTGCAACCATTTAGGGAACTGGGTTAGTCTCATCTACACATCCTCAGGTTAGTTTCTCATCTATGCATCATCAAGTTCATTGAGTCATTGGGTTTTGATTGGCTCACCTCAAGTGGTGCTGATAAATTTAATCATTCCTATGTGTTCTGTATTGTTCAAATGTACACAAATTAATATACCTATTCAAAAAGAAGGTGTCAGCAGTATTCATGCAGTCCTCACAAAGCCAATGAGGGTCAAGAGTGCCACTTGGAAACTTGGGAACCAGGTGACATAGCTGGACAAGGTTGGTGATTGGCACAATAACTGCATTTGGAGTGTGATTGCATGTTGAGCAGCCAAGAAAGAACATGTTGACATTGTTGTCAAAGGTGCAGAGTGGCTTGAACAAGTGCACATAAGCGGGTGGGTGTGAGCAATGGTCAAGATAAGGTGGTAGCCTGAATATGACTTGGACTTCAGCTACATGCAATCCTATTGTTCAATATCAATGTTTTTTATTTATTTTATTTCGACTGGTAGAGACCATTGACTTACCATGAAACCCCCCCATCCTGTGTCCTTGTCCATCAACCTTCAATAAAACAGTGTCATATCATACTGGTGTGGGAGGCTTGTGAACACCATTGGCATGTTCTGGATGGGAACATATTCTTGCAATCTCATTGCCAGAGAGATGTTCAAGTGGCTGGAGAGGAATCTGTACATTGCTAAAACAGTCAAAGTGATCATGGAGCATTGGTTGGAAGGCTTGATACCCTTGAGAGGGAAGGTTAGTCAGAAAACTCCATAATGTTTCCACAAACATGACAGTGCCGTGATGCTTAACCAAGAACTGTGCTGTTCTTTGGGAAATGAGGACAGTGTGCAACACAGTATAACATCTGTGGTGAGGCTTGGTCAGCCTCAGGAGTCAGATCATTGGTGTTATCACTGTCATTGTTAGCAGACCCACCAGCAACATGACTACAGTTGTGCCAGCTTAGATATGAGTTGAACCATATAACAGCTTCCTGCCAGTTTAACCACTTGGTCATTTGTATTGTATAGTCCTTTCGATTAGTCACAGCATAAGCCTTCTTGGCATAATCAATGTGGAACCACTCCAAATTTTCAGTGTTGAAGCCATTAAGGCTACCAAACAGCTGGATTGACTTGACATAGTGAACTTTGGGTATATTGAAGTGATTGTGACACCTGAGACCAATAAAGACATCCCTGACAGCATCGAAATCGTCAAGGGCATCCCGTAAGGCCTGTAGAGTCTTATCAGTGTAAGAATGATACTGTGCAAGATAGACAAAATTGAGCAGTGCATGACTGGCCTGAATGACATTGTAGTGTGATGTAGTACCAACTAGTGCAGTCACAAAAACTTGTTCAAGTTGTTTGTGGTCAGCACTAGTCCATTGTCTAACATTAGAAAGACTGTCTCTCCAATGTTGCAGTCCTGGATGGAATGGGATCGCTTGAAACTGACTATTGAATATCTTATCTTCTGGCCTGCAATGGCCATACACCATTTTTTCAGATGATCTTTGATGATTCCTTGGTGGGGCTGGTGTAGTATGTCCAAGGTAATACACATGAATATGTCAGAATAGGGTAGATTTGCCCAGAAAGGTGAGAAAACAGGCTGCAGACCCTCAGCAATGAACTTGGGGGGGTATTCTCCTGCTGCTTGTGCTTGTAGCATGTGAGTTGTTTGTGCTTGATTGCAAGATGGGAATTTGAAGGGGACACCATGCTGGTCAGGAGGCATGTGACACTTAGAACACCAGTTTTTGGTGCAACACACAACCAAGCACTGTTCAGGATGATCCCCAATGAATGTGACAAGCACAGAATATACCTGCCTGATTAGCCATCAGTGCACACCATGTCGATGCTCTCCTGACCTGCAACTACCAGGGATTGAACAAGCCACCCCATACAAATAGTGAAATAGATGGTATCTGGCCATGGTGTTATTCTTGAATGTTTCAAGCTTTGAGACAGGCAAGTATTCCACCAATATTGAAGCATGAAGTGCAGGTTGATGATGGACATGTTTTGTTGCCAATGGTTAGATACACCAGCCAGGCCATCTTATCCCCCTTGAATCGTGACAACTCTGTTTTATCAGAGGTGAGAATAATGGGGGACAAACTTGCCTCTGCAGGCAACTGGGACTAAATATATTTTATTAACATGTGTGGCTGACAATGTGTTTCACAGGGACTTACTTGAGTTTCCCACCACCAGTCACCTGTCCACATTTCATCGTAATGCCATGTCTTTGCACCCAGGTCAGTATAGATCTTTTCAGGTGCATATGCCATTTTGTTCTTGAATGCCACATTTCCAATCAACTCCTGCACACAGGCCACAGGATCATGCAACCACAACTCCAGCTCTTTACCTCCACCTTTGGGTTCATTGCCCCTGCCCTCACCCTCGCCTTCTTTGGCCCTATCACTGTGCACAGATACCAGCTCATACTGCCATTCTGGGCCAGTGTTAGAACCGAGGTCTCCGGGAGGTAACTCCGGAACTCCGGAGTCCGAGCAGGACTTGGCTTCACCGTATGTGGTGCGCCCTTGTCACAACTTCGGGGGTGTCCTGTAATTTCAGAACGGGTGGAAGAAGTCGGATTGGTCTTGTTGCAAGCAACAAGGCCGAGGATGGTTCAGAAGAGAGTCTTAGAGACTAACGGAGGTCAGAGTGAGCTTGGGAGACTGTCCAAGTCAATATTCAAACTGAAGTATCTACTACAAGTGCGGGAACTTTATATATAGGAGTAGAACATAGGTCTTACTAATAGTCCGGAGTGCGGATGCTAGGTATACCGGAGCTGTGCTCCTAAGTGGGCACAGGGACGGAGGGTGAACTGGGGCAAAGCTAATGGCTATGTACTGTAAGCAAAGAATGGAGCATAACAAGGAATGCTAAATACAGAGGGTCCGGGGTGTCAGGGATGTGGACTCATCGAGAACGCACCGGAGGTTGCAGGAAAGGTGTCCAGAGTTGTCCGGAGTTAAGTCCGGAGTACTGGATTCAATGGATATGACAGCCAGTGGGCGGCTGATCGATCAACTTCATAAAGGTGTACGTGCTTTTGTAGGTTGGTTGAGTCTGTTTGTGTGTCTGCACTCAGTAACTGTAAGTGCTACTTGTTATGTGTATTGATATAACTCACAATTGGTAATTTAAGGAACTGGTCTGTAGCCCATTGATTCACATTCTTCATGAGCCAGTTAGCCAATTCCCACTCATTGTGATCTGTGAACAGGGCATAGACACTGTGTCCTGATGCATCTTGTAAGTCTTTCATCAACTCAAATGCAGTTTTTGCTGATCTGAGGACATCAGCTGCACATCCTTTATCATACTCTCGTGTGTATCTTTGACTTGTATCTGTATCAGCATCAGCACTGTCATAATTGAACTCTGAGTGGACTGGCCCATCATTGTGGTCATCTAGGCCCATCTCATAGCCTGGAATGGGATCAGAATACATGTCAATGTTGGGGTTGTCGATATCAGTGTAGGTCTTGACACCCTAACCACTTTCCACAGATTACTGATATGCCACATCTTGCATAGCTGCTGCTTGGCAATTTGGTGAGTGACCAATGTGTCTTCGTACACCAGCCAACATGGGGAACACCTGATTGCAGTGGCCACATCAGTTTTGAAGATAACTTGGAGACATAGTAAAAGAGAAAAGAAATCTTGGGTGAGGTGCCTACCAAAAAAAAAGTTCCATTACCATATGGTGAGCATTGTATTTGCCAGTTGACCATACATATGATACGAGCTGACTAACTAGTCTCTGTTATATGAACCTCTCCATTCCAGGTCTGTATTGGCCCTGCTGCCCTATTTATGCCAGTTTTTTTTTTTTTGGCTTTCTGCTTTCAGAAAGGCTACACTGATGTCATCCCAATTGCCTAGGACTGAATCTTGTCATGGCTGGATCCACCAGCCAAGTGAGAAGGTGCAGGCAATGTTAGGTAAGCATTGCCTGCTATTGATTCACTCATATGTTGGCAGACAAGCACAATCATGCCAAACATGCAAAAAGCAAAGCAGCAGAAGACATTGGCCCACAAACATGAGCAAGTGAGCAAGGCAGCAGAGATGGATCCATTCATGGTTCCAACCTTGAAGGCTCCATTCTGAGACCAAGTAGCAAGCCCTGTTAACCTCAATCCAGACAATGCAATAGGTACTACACCCACAACAGACACATTTCTAACTCTTGCTTAGTTCATGACAAGATCAGTGGGAAGTGTCCATGCTACCAATCCTGCCATATGCCCTGTCATGCTCATAGCACTACTGACAATCTGCCAGGGTGGAGTACCACCAGCATCTGGCATAGCCACTACTGTTAACAAGCCAACCAGAACCACATACCAGGAGTTGCAGGTCAACATGAAGGTTATTCTAATGTATATACAGGTTACATTACTGAAAAATGGATAGTCTGTGGACCCTACAGGCATGCTCAGCACCAGAACCACATACCAGGACTCACAGGTCAACAAAAAGGTTAGTCTGACATATATACAAGCTACATTACTGATGAATGGTCTGTGAACTCTACAGGCATGCTTGGCCAGAAGCCCATGCTACCTGCCAAGTTAGATGGACTGAAGCACAAGAAAGCTTATTTCAATATCCTAGATGCAAGTCCACCCAAGAAATGGGCATGTGAGCAGTTACCTTCGCCATACCCCTTGCAGGTTCATTACCCATTTCTATTCAGGTCATGCTACTAATGTTCACAAATGACTAGTGAAAGTCAAAGGGTCAGCACTGATCTGGAAGATCTCAGCATCAGTGATGAGAGCAAAAACATCTGGATTTCAGATGATGTAAACCTTGATGAGGACCCATTGCTGAGAAGGTACATGCATCACTCCATGGTCCTGACTGACAAGGATGAGCCCACTAATTACAGAGCACTGAGTCTAAGAAGTGCAGGTGGTACTGAGCTGGTGGGCCCAGGTAAGATATGCACTAAGACTACTGACTATGATATAGGAACACAAAGTGTTATTCAGACTGCCATCAGAATTTATTGTGCAACACTCCTTTGCAACAATCTATATACATCACCAGTCAAGGAGATCGAGTGGGCCAGAGCAGCATAGGACAAGGCCTGTGTCCATCACCAAGTAAATATTCTGCATGACATAGCTGTTCTAAAGCTGGTGAGTCATATGTTACAGTCATGTGGCAGAGATCATTTCATAGTATCAGATTATTGCTTGGATATCACATCTACAAGGCCAATTCAAGTTGAGGGCCCATCTTGTTGTTGCAGTAGTGTATAGGTTCAATACCAGTGCAGATGGCAGTGTAATTGAATAGAATTGAGCACAGTTCCTGGAGTTGAAACAGGACTCAGCGTTTATATTCTAAGTATGTGATATTTGGTCTTCTGCTGTCCATGCTCACCAATGTGAGAAGGGCCATGGTGAATCACTTGACAAACACACTGGTATATAATATTCAAACAAGAGAACTCAAAAAAGCTATACCAAGTCATGCATTCCTAAATGCAATAGACGAGTACAAGCACATGGAAGGTGCTACAGACAAACATACTGACATAGAACCTGAAAACGATACTGAGGAACCTGATGGCAATGAGGTAGATATAGGGAATGGGCAGGTAGACAATGGTGGGGAGTTTGAGCTAGACATGCAAGCTGATGATGTTAAGTAGCTGAGTCAGGCAGCTGGAATCCAATGTCAAAGACTTATATTAGTGCAGCTAATAGGCACATACCTGGAGTCCAATGTCAAAGACTAAAGAGTCCAGACATGGAACTCGCAGGTTGTACTATGTGTGTACATATAACAATAAATAATAATAAGTACTAACATG
>JBBPMX010000453.1:0-13149 GCA_038090515.1 Pulveroboletus cf. viridisquamosus | reverse complement strand
ACACGGATTAGGGTTTAATACAGGAATTCTAATAGACTCACAGAGCCCGTTGATAAATCTATTGAGACTGTCCTTCCTCTCTTGTCTTGCTTCATGGCCGAGCATGCTGTCTGCGATATGACAATACTGACCTTGCTTGGCATCCCAAGGTTTCCCCGCATGTGGATACTCCGGCCTTCGCTGCAACTGCATTTTTTGAGGCTGATTCGGCAGTACATTTACCCTTGAGACTGAGGCAAGGGCAGGGGCGTCAGCCATGGGTCAATCTTCGCTCAGTCTGAAAGGTGGAGGGGTTGGGATATGGAGTATATCGGCCTGACTATTCGCGGGTGGAACGAGTTGAAAGGGTCGATCTTCGCTTGGTCGGAAAGGTGGAGGGGTCGGGATACGGAGTATATCGGCCTGACTATTCGCAGATGGAACGAGTTGAAAGGGAGGCGGCATAGGCACATGAGCGCTTGATAGTGCATGTTCAATTGTGTTTGCAGCTCCTGACTGATGGGGTTGAAATGGTGGTGGAGTTGGTATCCTTGGTTCATCTTGGGTGGAGAAAGAAATTTCTGTATGAGTTTGTAATTCTGGATAGATATTTTCTGCTCACCAAAGCAAAGATCATCAGCATGCACCTTCGATGTCAAATGTATTGGTACAAATGGGGTGCAGGTGGAATGAGAACGCCTGTGAATTCGCTGGCCTTGGAAATGATTGAGATAGGTTTGTATGGAATGAACGGAGGTGGTGTTGGAACTCGCCAGGCCAGCAAAGAGTGGGCATCACACCCACTGGTCTGCAGGTTTGCGCAGTCAGAGTGTCTTGGGTCTGAGACATCAGACATGTCAACATCTAGAGTGGTCTCAATAACATTAATCAACGGAGATTAACCACATACCGACAGCATCACATCCAGGTTGTGGCTCAGAAATTGAGCACCTGGAATGGGACATTTCATCAGTTATCACCAAGGTGTCATCAGCTTAAGAAATACGTGAATTTTGCTCTGGACCGATTATATTTTCACTCACATGGGAGGGCAAATTGAACTTGCTTTTGCATGATGTGGCACCTGAATGAGAGAGAGGAAATGGGGTGCAAAGATGAGCTGACAGAGCTGATCAGGCAGAGGTGGCACATGTAATAAATAGCCGAGGTGGCGGTGATGTGGACAGTAGACAATGCGGCGTGGAGAGCCAATCGGCGCTAAACACTGAGACAATCAGAACTCCCCGTGCCCGACATCTCTCTTCCCACTTCTCCTTGCGCATTCATCTCCCAGAAATTTCCTCTACTATGCAGTCCACGATCCAATCCATCGTCGACGAGGCCACCACAACCATCAGTGAGGTCCTGAAGACCAAGGTGCTCGGGCCAAGCCAAGGACCTGAAGCTCGGGCAGAGGCATGGCACCAGGCCATCGTTGAGATTATGGTGCAATTGGTGCATAAAAAATGTTCATTTCCTCGATTATATTAACTCATGTTTGCAGGACTCGATCAGAGCAGTCGCAGGCAGTGCTGAGAGGGTCCCAACCCTCACCATTGCCTGTGACATCCAATTTACGGGCTATCAAAACGATCAGTGGCCAGATTGGAGCGCAATAATCAAACAGGATATATCAAGCCGACCAGACCACCCATGGCTCAAGACCGGTCATATGGATTCACGGTCTCCAGCAACCACCTCAGGCATCGACCCTCAGCCATTGCAGACCCCGAACACAGAGGACATAGCGTCGAACGAGGATGCCACTGCTAACAAGAGAAGGATGCATCAAATGATCAGGCCGTTCGAGAAGTGCCTAACATGCCAAAGAAGATTGACAAAGGAAAAGCGAGGGCTGTGGAGACTAACGTCATAGACACCCAGCCTGAGCAGTGAGGACATTCAAGACACCACACTGAGCCATCAAGCTTGACCTGAGAGAGGAGCAATGTGCGATCTGCAAGGGAGTCGCTCAGCATGCGCCAGAGCAAGGCATCATCACCCCCAGTGGTCACCTCAGAGGTGTGCGACTTGTGCTGTCGCCAAGGTACGAGCTGCACCCCCCATCCCGGACATGCCTGCGTCGAGTGCAACTCATGCAAGGTGAAGTGCTCATTGGTGAAGAAGCATGAACAATCCGTCTCCCATCCTTGCCCACCCCCGTCTTCCGATGCGACGAAGAACCCCCGTGGACGCGCTCAATCCCGCACTCGACCATCTACATCCAAGTTGCAACACCAAACTCCTGCATCAGCATGCCCCTCCACCACTTCCCCTGCTGAGCCACCCATCACAATTCGGATCCCAGTGCCCCAAACGACAACCTCTTCCCCAAGCGAGCCTGCTGGGTCCATCAAGATCGGACCACCAATGAAGAAGGCTCGGCAGCATAACTCAGGGGTGGCAAAACGGCCACAAGGTCAGAAATATTATTTTTATTCAACTGATTCCGCTGACATAAATTCAAAGTATTTGATGCTGTCGTCATTCCAACTCTGAAGAAGTCAGTGCCGACCACCCAGGCAACTGTCTCACTGACCACCGGGCCCTCGCATGTCCCTCGGCAGGACTATGACAAACTCCTCGCTGCATTCGAAGAGATGAAATCCAGCAACAAGAAATTGCTGGATACTTTCCAAGACCTTCAAACCAAGCACGACTCGCTTCAAGATTGAGTATGCGCACTAGAGGAGGGCATGGTTGTGTTTGGCCAGTCGCTGGCAAATGTTCAAGACAAGGTCGGTGGAGTCAGTCATCAACTGTCCACTCGGATGAGATTTCCTTTTGAACCGACTGTCTCACAGGCTACTTCTGTCGACTCCCGGGGTTGGAAACATCCCAAACCTGCAAACATCCCCACTCCTACTCCCCCCAGCTCTCAGTCAGCAGAGGGCTCTGGCCCTCGGCTGACTATACCGCTCCCACAACATGCCACGCAGTTCAACCGCACTGCAGGGTTGTGGGCCCCTCCTCCTCTCTTCGGAAGCAGCTCTCCAATCTCCAGGCTGAGCAGTAGCTGGCTCAGTCCCATCCCGACCCCGAGTGAAGGTTCTCCTAGCCTTCTCTTGGAACAGGGGAGGGAAACTGCAGCATCTTTGGGATCCACTCCGGCATCAACACTGTCAATTCCCCTCATTGTAACAACCCTGGCACCAGTGGAGACGAGTGGGTCTGCTGAGGTCACACAGCCAGAAGACACAACCGAGGAGCCGATGGATGATGTCCAGGTGACCACCGAATAAATTTGTAGATGTATCTATCTTGGACTGTCTCGTAGTAACCCGAAATGTATCAGTCACGAATTGAACCATTTATTCATTCACATTTTTTAATACACCAAAGGAGTTGCAGTAATGAGATAAACCATCAATATTCTCATTTGCGTGTAAGCCGATGAGGAGGTGTAGAGACTTCGGCATCGCATGGTACTGGTGCCTTGCGTGCCCTCCCAGATCTACGCAAGGTCGTGGCATCCGCTAAAATAAAATGTTAGCCATAAAGCCACCAATGATTTTAAATGATGAATGCACCATTAAGTTCAGTTCCAGTGTGGGTAGATGCTACCTGCATCCGAGTTCGAGATCTCAGCTTTGTGCCACCTTCAGCTTCAGTTCTGATGGCCTCCGACAATAGTTTGGGCGCCTTCAATGCCGACTTCAACTTTTTTTGTGAGGGTTCTGATTCTGAATTCCTGATTAATATATCTTCCATCTGCATATAAAAAGAAGCTGAGAATCATACCTCCCTCATTGACAGTGGCAGGTCTCTTCAATCTCAGCTTCAGTCATGGTTTTTCTGGGACAACAGGAATCTCGCCGATTGATAGATCATCCTTGGCCTCGCCTTCTTGATGTCTTCTGGCACTTACAGTAGAAATGGCACCATCATTGTTCTGAATGCCCCGGTCAGCACGCTTAGAGTACAATGATGGCTTGGATCTGATCTGTGAACTCCCCGACCCCATATTCTTGGCCCAAGTGTTTGATTCTGCCATTTTTTTAGCTTGGTACCGAATCATGAATTAAATGAGTAGCATTAATGAAAATGACATCACCCACCATTTTTTGGTGGTCCAACCTTTACTTCTGGCCGAGGGTGACGAGACACGACATCATCTACACTCAGATTCACAGCAGGATTTCTTTTGACTGGCAATCAATTTTATAGTAAGCCATAAGATATGAGCAAAAAATAAGAAAGCTACCATGTCTCGGGGGCCCAATTTTTATCGGTCTCGGCCGATCCTCATCTTCACTCCCAACTGCTGAGTCATCGGCACTCTGCATGCGGGGTTTTCTTGCAATTTTTCCTGTTCATTGATGTGTTGAAATAGAATCTCACCAGCCAATAATTAATGAGGATATACCATGCATTGGTGCCTCACCCTTCAATGGAACAGAGTGCCGAGGCAAGTCCCTGACATCTTCTTCGCTGTCTGACCATTCAGAGTATCGGACCGATCGATGCCGCACCTCCTTTCCTTTTCCTTTATTCATTGAAGGAGCTTCTTCATGGTATTCCCCCTTGGACTCGGACTCGTCATCCTGCTCATCATCCCGTCTTGGGTCACAAGGCTGACCTTTAACCTTCTGCAGCCTCACCTGCTTCTGGCCCTCATCTCCACTCTCTACAGGGGGCTGCAGCTCGTCCTTCACATCCAACCGATACTGGAATGCAAATATATTATCCGGATGATCCTGTTGTCGTTTCTGAATGAAATCAAGGAACTGTTGGGCCTCTCTGGTTTTAAGATGGCTCGGATCATCTGGAAAGACGAAATCATCGGGCAGATGTTCCTCCAGGAACATGTCCCCCTGGAACATGGCAAGCTTTTTGAAGGGCGCCAAAACCTTTGGGTTTTTACACGTCAATCCTATGCCCAATTAGAACAGGAAAGGGGATGGAATTTGCAGGCAACATATGGTAATGTGCACTGAGGAAGCCTCGGACCATTGCTTGTATATCTGCTCGGCTTTGGCCAGTTACATCAGGAATCCAAATCGCACCATCCGGCCAGGTTACCATTTTTACAGGAGCATCTCCCCGCTTCTGCCTGGGTTTCCTTGGCTTTCTTGCATCTCCCTGGGTCACATCCCCACCTTCATCATCTCCCTTGACTCCGTCGCCTGCAGGATCAAAACATCGGCCAATATACCTATCCCACTCGCCCTGGATGGAAATCCAAGGAAGGTTGGCCCATTTTCAATGGCCGAGTTGAAATCAAAGCTTGACTATGTCAGACTCACATCGCTGTCCAAATGTGTAGAAATAATGTACTAATTAGAAAACAGCTCACCCTTATTATCCTTGAATCCAGTCAGCACAACCATTCAGATCCCTCCTCTCTTTCACATTTCTTGGGCAAATTGCTTCATCACTGAACCGGCGCTCCTGGTTGCGAATCTGTGTGATATGCATAGTCAGTACTCGGCCCCAATATTATCCGGAAAGAAACATGTACCGAGCCTTTGCTTTGGCCGAGGCACCTTTCTGATTCCATGCAGCCGCAGTTAACTCGACCTGCTCAATCACCTCCAGAGACAGGCCCCCGATTATCTTGCCAAGAACTGTCTGGTAGTGCTGAAACATGGCCGAAGATCCCAGCCGAGCTCCATACCGTTCCTCAATCGTCTGCTTGATTTCATCCTTTCTTAGCTCCCAGATTACTGTCCGCACCGTCCAAGTTCTTCCAAGGGTGATTCCATCCTTTTTCAGTCCTATCTGACCTTGCTTATGCATCCACTTCAGGTAAGTCTACCTAGTGTTCAGTTTCATTTCCAATGTACATTATTGGGAATGCAAGGACAAAATCGCCTGTGCAACCAAGACCTCCGGCAACTCCGCATCCACCTCCAAATCATCCAATTCCAGCAAGGACAACTCATCCAGTGCTGCCTCTACCTCCACCTCCAGTAAGCCTAAGGACAAGTTATCCAAAAGCTCCTCTTCCTCCTCCGCCAACAAGAAGAGCAGGACCAAGTCCACCTCCACAGACTCAATCTCTACCAAGTTGGGCAAGGATGGCAAGCTCCTCCCTGAGGAGCGACAGCACCATCTAAAGCTCAGCTTGTGCCTCTTCTGCAGCCTCACTGGACACTCTGCAAAAGAATGTCCAAAGAGCACCTCTAGGGCTGCAAGAGCTCAAGCAGCTGCAACAGCTCCTACTCTGGCCTCTGGCTCTGCTTTCTCGGAGGTGAAAAAATAGAGTGTGACTCCCCTATAGCACAGGTTGGGAGTCGCATTGAGCCCGACAGCTGTGCTCCTCCGATACTCTGTCTCAATGCATCCTCTCTTTCAGATCCAAATTCCCTCTGCCCTATAGTTTCTCTTTCCAATTTTCCTATCTCTGATGTACCAGTACTTGTGGACTCCGGCTCTACTCACTGTTTCATAAATTCCACATTTGTAGATAAAAATAAGTTACCTATGTACTCCGTCCCTATGCTTTCCCTCCATCTTTTTGATGGCTCCTCCGCCTCTTCTATCTCCTCCACTATAGATCTCCAATTATCCTTCACTTCAGGAGCTTCCACCTCCAAAACATTTTATGTTACCTTGTTGGATCCCTCATGTCATATAGTTCTCAGACATTGCTGGCTCGCCCATTGCAACCCGTTAATTGATTGGGCTACGAACAGCATCTCATTCCAAACTGACACCACAGGTTTGCCAACCCCAATGTTGTCCTCTGTCCCTCTGGAGTTGAGCTCTGATGCTCCTCCGACTCCTCCATGCAAACCATCGCCAGAACCCCTGGATTCTCCTACAGCACCCGGACTTCAGTCCCCTCCAGTCTCCTTCATCAACACTGCCACCTTTCACCAGGCCTGCAAGCTTGAAGAATCAACACCCTTCACCCTCACCCTCCGTTCCATCTGCAGTCGCAGTGCTACATACGTTGACACTCCACCCAAAGAGCCTCCAGACCTGTCAAAGATTCCCCTGGAGTACCACGAATTCGCGGACGTCTTTAGTAAGGGCAAGGCTGACACCTTGCCTCCACACAGGCCATTCGACCTGAAAATTGAACTTGAGGAAGGCACTGAACCTCCCATCGGTCACCTCTACTCCATTTTGCCCTCCAAATAGGGAGCCCTTCGGGACTTCCTTGATGAACATCTCCAGATCAGCTTTATCCACCAATCCACCTCTCCTCATGCCACACCCATCCTCTTCGTCCAAAAGAAGGATGGTTCCCTCCAACTATGTGTCAATTTCCAAGGCCAGAACAAAATCACAAAGATGGACCACTACCCTCTCCTGCGCACCTCAGACCTCCTTGAGGCTCTGAGCGGAGCTAAGATTTATACGAAGCTCAATCTCTGGCATGCATACCATCTGGTCCATGTTGCCGATGGAGATGAGTGGAAGACATCATTCCGAATGTGCTACGGTTCCTTCAAGTGGTTAGTAATGCCATTCAGACTCACTAATGCCCCCGCTGCCTTCCAGCACTTCATCAACAGCATCTTCACTGATATGCTGGATGTCAGCATGGTGGTATATCTCGACGACATCCTCATCTACTCCACTGACCCTGCCTCACATTAAAAGCATGTCCAAAAAGTCCTCTGGCACCTCCGCGCCAACAGACTTTACTGCAAACCCAAGAAATGCAAATAGCACAGCGACACCATCGAATACCTCGGATATATCCTCTCTCTCTCCGGTCTCTCCATGGCCAAGGATAAGATACAGACAATTTTAGATTGGCCAGAACCCCAGAAAGTTAAGGATATCCAGTCCTTCCTAGGATTCACCAACTTTTATCACCACTTCATCCACGGCTACTCTGACATTGTGGTTCCATTAACCCGACTCACTCACAAGAGTGCTCTGTGGGTCTTCTCCAAAACTTGTTGTAAGTCCTTCCAACGTCTTAAGGATGTGTTCACTACAGCTCCGGTGCTCGCACACCGGGACCCTGATGCTCCGATGATGGTTGAGACTGACACCTCCGACTACACCATCGCTGGCATCCTCTCCATCACCTCTGCCAACGAACTCCATCCCATTGTGTTCTACTCCTGTATGCTCTCTGGAGCAGAGTTGAGCTATGACACACACAATAAGGAGTTACTGGCGATCTTCAAGGCATTCACCTCCTGGTGACATTTCCTTGAAGGCTCCACACACCCCATCAATGTAGTCATGGACCACAAGAATTTAGAATACTTCTTCTCCACGAAACTCCTGACGCGCCGCCATACCCGATGGTCAGAGTTCCTCTGCCAATTCAATATGGCAGTCCAATATCACCCTGGTAAGCTCAGAGCTAAGCCCGATGCACTGACTAGATGCTGGGACGTCTACCCCAAAGAGGAGGATAGGGACTTTGCTCGTGTCAACCCCGACAATTTCCAGCCCATCTTCACCTCAGAGCAACTCATGACGTCCTTGCAAGCCATGCTCCTAGAGACTCCATTACTCCAGGCTTCTGTCCTACTCAACACTGAACAAGTCTGCTTCGATATCCTCTCCTCCCTCCCCACCGACCCAGTCGTGTCACCTCACCTCTCCTCCGAGTCATTAGACGACCCAAGATGGTCTGTAAGCCCAGAAGGCTTCCTCCTAAGGGACAAGCGCATCTACGTCCCCAATGGCCAATCTCTGACTCCGACTTCTCCAGACTTTCCATGACCACCCTACTGTAGGCCACTTCAGACAGAACCATACACTAGAGCTGATCTGTCATGAATACACCTGGCTAGGCATTCGGACATTCATCAAGGACTACATATCCTCCTGTATGACATGCTCCCAAGCCAAGGTTTCCTGACATCGCCTGTATGGACTTCTCAAGCAACTCCTGGTTCTGGAGAAACCATGGAACTCCATATCCATGGATTTCATTGAGCAGCTCCTGCCTTCCCCCGGCTTCACCGCCATCCTCGTCATCGTCGATTGGTTATCGAAGCAAGTCATCTTCATTCTGACACATGACACCATCACCTCTGCTGAGCTAGCTAAGTTGTTCCTCCTCCATGTCTTCTTGAAACATGGAGTTCCCTCCCATGTCACCTCCGACAGGGGCTCCAAGTTCGTATCGCACTTCTTCCGGTCATTAGGCAAAGCTCTTGACATGCACTTACATTTCACTTCAGGATACCACCCCAAAGGAGATGGTCAGACAGAGTGCGCCAACCAAATTCTCAAGCAATACCTCTGGATCTACTATAACTATCAGCAAGACAACTGGTCAGAACTCCTTCCACTTGCGGAATTCTCCTACAACAATGCGCCTAGTGCTACCACTGGTGTATCTCCCTTCTTCGCCAACAAGGGCTACCACCCAAACCTCTCTGTCAACTCCAATACCACTGTCACCTCCTCCGCGGCCCAGTCCTATGTTACGGACTTGGACCAACTCCATGAATTCCTCCAATTGGAGATGCTGGAAGTGCAGAGGCACTACCAAGGACCAGCAGACGTGAGAAGATCTCTGGCTCCGAACTTCACTATCAGAGATCAGGTATACCTCAAGGTAAAATACCTCCAATCCACAAGATCTTCGAAGAAACTCTCCGAAAGATATTTAGGACCCTTTACTATTATTGCTAAGCCTGGTTCACACTCATTCACCCTACATTTACCTGACTCTATGAAGTCTGTACACCCGGTTTTCCATGTTTCACAGTTAGAACCTTGTACTCCGAACTCCATCCCGAACCATGTCCAATCTCTGCCACCTCCAATCAAGGTTGATAGAGAACCTGAGTATGAGATCACAGAGATCCTAGACTCCAAGATCGACTGGAGAAGGCACCACTGCCAACTCCTGTACTTGGTGTGTTGGCTCGGATACGAGGGAACTGATGACAAAACTTCTTGGTTGTTAGCTATGGAGTTAGGCCACACCTCGGACCTGGTCTCGGACTTCCATTGGAGGTACCCGGACAAGTCCAGGCCACTCTCTCTTTCAGTACTTACTCCGCTCTCATTTCCTTTCCTTTTTTTTCCTCTTATTCACCCCTTACTCCAATTCGGACTTCGTTCATTACAAAGGAAAAATGAAAAGACAAAGTTAGTCTAGTTACATGGCCTCTGGTTTCTCCAGGGCCGCCTCCATCTCCATCTTCACCTCTGCCTCCACTTCTATCTCCTCCATCTCCTCTGTCTGCACCTCCGTCTCAGTCCTCTCTACCTCCGGGTCCACTCTCGTCTGCGTCCCCGCCTCCTCGTATCTGCGCCCCCTCGCCCACACTCCCATGACCTCCTCTCAGAGCCTCCTCAGCTTCTCCTGCACTCCAGCCACTTCCTCTCACAGGGGCGTGAAACCCCCAGCAATGAGACCAAGCAACCCTGTGGCCTTCATGAGAAGAGCCATGAGGGTGCCTGTAGTGGGATAAGGAGGGGGCAGGATCACCACCTCCACCCAGGCCTTCTTGCAAGGTGCCAGGCAGTCTTCCTCATCCTCTTCGTCCACCTCCTCATGGTCCTCCGGGGCCTCCTTCCTCTTACAAACAAGGTGGCCACGCGTGCACGCACAGCACAACCTCCCCTTTGACCCCTGTTGAGGGGAATGGCACTCCTCACCCCATTGCATGCATCACGCGCACAGGGTCCACCCAGGGTTGGTGGATTCATGTCCTCGTTTCGGGGCCTGAGCTGATGTTGATGGCCCATCTTCGTTCCCCTCGTCTTCGCTGGGGAACTTGATTGTGTCCTCCTGTGGACCTCCATTAACTACATCTGGGGTCCGATGAATGGACCACACACCTGGTTCCACCCTGTCACCCTCATCTTCCCCTTCTCCTTCACCTGGGCCTTGTCTTGCTCCTTTCACACCTTCTTGAGGTGTTCCTCCCAGATGGCCTTAGCCTGCTCCTCCACAGCCTCCCTACGCTCCTCGCGTTCACGCTCAAATTTCTCCGCCCATTCCTTGTGTTCGTGCTCTTCGTGTGCAATCTGCTTGGCCTCCTCCCTCATGTGAAATTCCTCTGCAGCCTTCTCCTTGTCGCGGCAACGTTGCATTGCCTGGAGTTGCAATGTGAGTTGGGCGATCTGGCCGTTGATTTCATTGGCAGTGGGCATGGTACTGGTGGGGGGGTTTGTTGTGCGATGTGGTAGTAGATCGTGGTTAGAAGATAGAACCGCACTACATGAGACATGACTTGTGGGTCATTTCAAACTCTGACACATGGACATCACATGACCTCCACCCAGTCTCTTCTCCGGCCCAGACCTATCTGGCCTTGAGGGCTCAGCCTTAACAGGGGGCCACTGTTATATCTGCTCCAATCTCTGATCCCCAGACTTCTCACTCAGACTTTGTCTCTTTCGTATCGGACTCCGTTCTCCTAGTATCGGACTTCCCTTGCTTTCCTTATTTAGTACTCCCTTTATACCTTCAACCCTCCATTCCCTAGTTACAACCCTTAGCCTCATCCCTTAGACCTTTCACCACACCATGTGTTCTCACTACGTATGTTCTCCATCTCCATATGCTTCCCTTTTACCTGACATACCTTACCATATGGTCCTCCATTCCTCTGTCCAAACTCCAGACTGGATGTCAGTATATAAAGCCCCTGTATTCCACTTCTGTATGTCAGTATGAATATCAAACTAGTCACCTTCTGTCTCTCATCCAACTCCCCTCTCTCCTACCCCCTACTCCCCTCCTACGAAATATGAGGACAGAGCCTAGGCAAGGGCGCGACACATAAGTCCTGTGCCAATGTCCTCCTAGGTACCCCCTTGCCGCTCCGAACTCCGTTCATCCCCTCACGAACTTCATATACTAACCCTCGGACCTCTGATCAGACTTGAGTCTGGAGGACCTGGACTTGACATGCACATAGGGGACTGACTTCTAGTGTTCAATGCCAGTTGTGCACAGATCCTCCTTGAAAGTGCTGCTGACATACTCACCACCATTGTCGGTTTGCAGAGCCTTCACATGAGCGTTATACTTGGTCTCCCAGCGAGCACATACAGTCTGCCATGCCTCCAGAGCCTGATCCTTCCCAGTGAGAAGCTGGACATTGATAACATTAGTGAAATCGTCCAGAAAGATGATAAAGTACCATCTTCCATGAATGGTTGCAGTGGGAAATGGCCCACAAATGTCACTGTGTACCAGATCAAGAAAGGCAGCTGTGCCCTGTGACTTGGAGGTTGGGTAAGGTTGGTGGGGGTGCTTTGCTAGGATGCAACTCTCACAGCATGACTGCTCCCCAGTAAGAGAGGGTGCCTGGCTTGAAAAGGAAAGCAGGTGTGCAATCTGCCCACTAGCATGACCTAAGTGGGTGTGCCACAGGTCTGGGCTTGATGCAGGCACTACAAAAGCAGACGTTAGCAGGGGGGCAGCAGGTGACCTCAAAAACTTGAGTGATACTGGGCACAAGTGATCTGATAGCAGAATTGAGCCAAAGATGGTGCCACCCCTTCCAATCCAACAATGGAGAGGGGATCCAGCAAAACAGACCTCCCAACCTGCCTCTACCATGCACCCAACAGACAGCAAGTTGAGACTTGTGTCAGGAGCAAGAAGACAATTCCTGAGATGGAGACAGACCTGGCAGTCACCAATGGTCAAGATCCTGACACAATCCCCATACCCCTGGGTTGCTAGGGTCCCTTGATTGGCAGTCTGCATGGCAATATTACTATCCAAGTCAAAACTCCAGAAGAGAGACTGATCATGAACTAGGTGACTCGTGGTCCCAGAGTCGAGGATGGTGACTACCCCATCCAAAGAGTCTGCCAGACTGGTGGCAACACATGAGTAGTCCGAGAGGTGGTCACCTGGGACAACCGGTCCTACAGCAGCTGCGGCAGTCCCTCCTGAAATAGCTGTAGCCACTGACAAGCCTCCAGATGTGACAGCAGAGGTTGACTCCTGTCCTTTAGGTCTCTTCTGCTGCTGCCAAGGTGCCTGACCAGCCTTGCTGCTGCCATCCTGAAAGCAGTTACTGAGGTTGTATTCATCCTGAGAACCCTTATTGATGCAGATCTGATTGGAGCATGGCAAGCCCGTGGGATTATTCTTTGTGCGACGCAACTGTTGTCGCATATTGCATGTGCGCCTTAGTTCAAATGTAGTGCGGTCATAGAGCCACCGCGATTACATAATCACGGACAACCTTCGGACTGTACTACATCCTCTACCCATAATAACCATAACGACTTTCTCCACCATTTGGGCTATTGGGCGTCCTATTGGAC
>JBBPMX010000452.1:0-13158 GCA_038090515.1 Pulveroboletus cf. viridisquamosus | reverse complement strand
AAAATATGAATGAGAGAGCGGATGGAACGCAGCTGTTGAAGTTGTGACTTGGGGGTACATGCCAAGAAGCATATGCATGATGATCGCAGTCCCTTTCATTCCGTAGCTTCAAAGTGTTAGAAAAGAGTGCAAACATAAATATGAGACTTACTATCCTGGTTCAGATTTGATGGCCACATTTGATGTTGGATTGATCTCGTGTGCTCTGAGCGATGAAAATTTCTTGACAGACAGGTGATCGGCCGCGAGCGCTTGCTTGAACGCATCCCAGATGAACGACTGCTCCAAATAAGTTTTGCTGAACGTCAGCTGGTCGAGCTCTGCAGACAACGCGCGGACTCATCTCGGAATGAGTCGAAAGTTGATATCGGTGACTGGCCATCCCTTTCTTGCTGCCGTTTCAAGCGCGAGGTCACGCTTCTTCTCTCTGCTAAGCAGGTTGCAGATATCCATGCCCATTCGCAACACTGCGACAGTGTACTTTGATCCTTTCTTGCAACGAAGTTTGCAGTAACGCGCGATGAGGGAGGCCAAGTAAGGGGAAATTGTTGATGGCACGCCTTCCTTGCACTCTGGACATAGGTGAAGCCCATCGCGGGTTGGTGAAAATACACCGGCATCGGAATCTTCATCCGAGAAGGTTTGAGTGGCCGCGGACTCGTTGGACTGGAATGCTTTCACTGTGCCATCCTTGGTTCCATCCACATTGCTAGACTTTAACAGCTTCAATACCGGGATCTTGAGCTTGATCACCTCGCCAGATGTTTCCTGTTCAGGCTCCTTGGTGGACTCCTTCGCCTTGAATGGTGCCAACTCGGTCTGCTTGGTGGCGATGGGCTCGTCGGATTCCCTATCAGACTCCTCAACAGCTCGCTTGGTCTTGGATGGTACTGACTTGACCTGTTTCAAGGTAATGGGCTTATTGGACCCTTTGTCGGATCGCCTCGTCCTTGATGGTGCCGACTTGATCTGCTTGGTGGCGATGGGCTCATCGGATTCCCTATCGGACTCCTCAACAGCTCGCTTGGTCTTGAATGGTACTGACTTGACCTGTTTCAAGGTGATGGGCTCATCGGACCCTTTGTTGGATCGCCTCGTCCTTGATGGTGCCGACTTGATCTGCTTGGTGGCGATGGGCTCGTCAGACTCGCTGTCGGACTCCTCAACAGCTTGCTTGGTCTTGGTAGATGATCCTGTAGTGGCCTTGCTGAACTTCGATGGCCTAGTAGTTTTCATGTTCTTGGTAGCATTGCCTGTATTGTCTGACTGTGACCCATTTTTTGCAAGCAGATTAATAACCAGAGAGCTCACTTACGGCTCCGTTGCATGATACCAGTTCGTTCTCAGAGTCACCCTCTTGATTCTCACTTGACTCGGATCCTGGTTCACTGATAACCGTCCTTCGGGCAAGTTTGGTCAGCCGGGACTTCTTCAATTTGAGCTCTGTGTCGTTGTCGTCGCTGTCGTCGTTGTCGTCATTGTCGTTGTCTTCATTCTCCTTCTCCTCTATCTCTTCCGCTTTCCGTTTAGGCTTCTTGACCGGAAATAAAATCTGTAACCGAGTAGAAATGCTTTATCATCAATATTAAGAAGACGTACCTTAGCCTCCTGTGTGAGTTGACGTTCTCTTGAGGATCGATTGTGCAGATACTGTGCAATGATGTCACGGGTGGCCCAGCCGCCTTCATAATTCTTCAAGTCAGGAAATTTGGTTTGTGCCTGTTGTATGAGCAAGTAAACAGCGTATATATGCACTAAATCTCGATGGCTTACCATGATGTGACCTTCTCGACCATCAACTTGTCTGATTGTTTGCTGATTGGGAGAGTGATGTCGAGGTGCTTAGCGACAAGCGTTCGAATTCCATGCTAGAGATCTGTAAGTGTGTACCCATGATAAAGAATGAGAAATTGTTACATACGGCAATGATGTTGTACTGGCCCTTTGACAGCTTCATGGCATTCATGATGTTGTACGAGTCAGGACCGGCACGTCCAGGACGACCCTTGGGCTTGGGGATCATAGATGCCTTCTCACTCCCCTTGGCAACTTTCTCCTTGCGACGAAGGACCTCCCTCTCTGCAGAATATAAGTTAGACAAGATCTGATGTAACTGATACTTACCCTTCAGGAATTCATTATGAAGTCTCGTCAAGTTCTCCTCTAGTAATTCGATATGGGTTCGAGTCTTCTGCATCACAGGTGATGGAGATGGGAGTAGGAGGTTATGTCGCGGCTGTGTTGCGCTTGGGTAGTGTCCAAATAAGGAAAGTCGCGGCTCAGGTAGCATGTGACTCAGGGATCACGTGTCTACTGAACGGTCTCAAACGCTAAGGCCCAGTGTCGTGTTTTTCACACATACCCAGATTGTCATGGGCCGTTCCCGACAGAAGAAAAAAAATCCCAAGAAACGATGCTGGTGCAACCCAACATGCGGCAAGCAACTAAGTCGTACTGGACGGCGTAAGCATTACAATCGTGCTGCCAAGCTTGGCCTACTCGACCAAATTGCCCCGTCCGAGTCAGAAAGCGACAGTATCACTTCGAAAATCTGGGTCTCAGATGAGGCATCAGAGATAGAAAATCATCACACTAGTAAGTCATTTAAGTTCTCAGGTGATCCACTGGAATCTGACTTGATTGTAGTCTCTGATGAGGATCGTCATAATGACATTGCACGCAAGCATCCGAACCCATTGGCAGTCTTTGTAGGGAAATCCAACGGCAATATAACAGACAGCTCCTACTACTCTGCAGCTGACTCAGAAAGCAGTCCATCAGAGTCGGATGGTAGTGACTCAGGCTCGAACCATGCGGACTCCAGTTTGAAAGATGAAGAGGCCCGATCTGAGGCATCATTCAGCTCTTTTGACGATGAAGACATCGTGGATGAAGATTTTATGAATATTGAGTGTCAGGGAGAACTTTTCTCAACCCATAAGTGGTCACGACATGCTCAAAGTCAACGCTGACTGTAATTCGAACATAGGTGACAATATTCTCACTAACGACGATCATGACAATATCCGTGCATTCCATCTTATCATGACAAGCAATATGACTCGGTGCACGTTCGATAACATGCGGTTCACATTCCGCCATAAGATCAACATCTCGTCCTCATCCATCATCTTTCGCCGGATGGGTATTCTAACTGGGATCAAGCCAATCGTATATGACTGCTGCCCCAATTCCTGTATCGCATACACACGAAAATATATTCACCATTCCTCCTGTCCCATTTGTAATGAACGACGCTTTCAAGCAAATGGTCAACCTCGTTCCCAGTACACCTACTTTCCTCTGATCCCCTGTCTCCAAGGATTTTTCCAGAGCGATGAAATGGTTACCAAAATGTCATATTGTCGGAACTTTCAGCCCCACAAATCCAAAATATGCGACATTTTCGATTCAGCTCATTACCGACGTCTCCTTCAGCACCGCATTGTCTTGGATGGAGAAAAGCTCTCGCACAGATACTTCTCTGATCCTCGTGACATTGCGCTCTCGTTAAGCACCGACAGTTACCTACTCAATGGCCAACGTCGCAAAGGTCCGTGTGCAACACCCATTGTCCTACAAAACTATAACCTATCTCCTGAATGCCGAACTCATCTCAGCAATCTATTGTGCGTTGGCGTCATTCCTGGCCCCCATCAGCCAAAGGACATTGGGTCGTTCTTATGTCCGCTCGATGATGAGCTAGCGGAGTTGGTACGCGGTGTACCCACCTTTGATGTGACAACTAGGTCTGTCTTTGATCTCCACGCTTACAACCTCTTCAAGCTCGGGGATATCATTGCCATCGAGAAGTTTCTCAAGATCAAAGGGCATAACGGAATATACTCTTGCCGTTCGTGCAAAATCAAAGGGGTCCGTGGTGATGGGCGCACGTACTATGTTCCAATCCATCCGCCAAGAGACCTCACCGATGCTGACGAACATGTTGAATGGGATCCGTGGAATCTACCACTTCGTAGACACCAAGATTTCATAGAAATTACAACGCAAATTTCCAAAGCACCTACAAAAGCTGAGAAAGAGTGAATCGCAAAGCAGACTGGCATCAAGGGCCTTCCTGGTACTTCCCGTGTACTGTCACTCGATTACGCCCGTTGCTTGCTGTGGGAGTGGTTCCACCTGCTCCTGGAGAATATCATCCCAAATCTCGTCAACCTTTGGACCGGCCAGTTCAAGGGTTTAAATACCAGAGATGAACTGTATCATATTCAACCGCATATCTGGCAAGAGATCGGTCGCGAAACAGCAGCCGCAGTCCAAGACATCCCTGCATCATTCATACTGTTACGATTCATTTACTACTTCTTTTCTCCTCAGACTTATCTCTCCTCGCTTAGCTCTTCTTACGCTAAGCTCGTAGTCCCCTCAGTCACATGCTTGTTTCTTCTTTCATTTTCTAGAATGTTCTTCAATTAGTCATTGCTGTACTTCTGCCATTGGCTCGCTGACTCAACGCTCAGTCAGCCGTTTATTCTTTCTTGTTCTTTTCGTTTCTATACGATTACTCAGCACTTCCCGGTCCTCGTATATAAACCCCAAGTAAATCTCGTGTACCCTAGTTTAGACCTACTTGGTATATACATCCTAAACTCCCTCTTCGTGTGTCTCCGCTCTACACTTGAGTGAGCACTTTACCTCTCCCTGCGTCCCATCCCGATTACAAGGGATTGTTCTCGGTCCACCCGCTTCACCGGGAAGTCCACCGTCTGGCATCACCAGGACGAATCCTTGACCTTGCCGTCAGCAAGGTACCCCCTTGTCTCTGTCTTTTAGGACCTTCACCAAGTTCGCGCTCGACCCTTCGGGATCAAGCGTAACAAAAGGTCTAAACTCTCCTGCTGCGGTTAGCATTGCCTAAACCGCCACCATATCTCGTCGAAACCCCCCTAGCCTTGCTGATAGGATCTTCGGACCTACCAGAGAACGACCACCCATTGACTCAGAACCAGAACCCCAGTCTTCCGAGGAAGAACAACCCCCGTCATCACCTGATCTCCACGTTACCTCCCCCCAAGAACAACACGAGGATCAAGCCCTCGCCACCCTATTCTCAGAAGGAATATCAATCCCGAGAGAACCAACCCCACCATCGCCCACCCCTATCGCTACCCACCACACTCTCCCTAGACTCCTCGCAGATACTCAGCACCAAACACGAACTACCCGAGTCCAACCCCCGATACGAAACCCCCCGCCACCACCCACCCCACCAATGACTACCAAACCAACTGAACTCCATCTTGGGAAACCAGATGACTTCGATGGCTCCTACGAGAAAGCCATCCATTGGCTTAACTCAGTCCGATTTTATCTCCTCACAAATGAGGATCTCTACAACACTGACGCAAAGAGAATTGCGTTCACCCTCTCGTTCATGAGAAGCGGGTCCGCAGCTACCTGGGCCAACACTTTTCAAACTCAGAAACTTGCTGATCCCACTACTGGATTTGGAACGTACAAGGACTTCCTGAAAAGTTTCAAGGAAACCTTCCAACACGAGGATACCATCGCGAAAGCAGTTAGATAGATGCAGGATACCTGCATCTCAAAACTTTCCGACATCAACGGATATATCGCTGAATTCAAAAACCAAGTCTCTCTCAGTACCATCGATGACGACATTATCCTTACCAACTTCTTCGCTGCCAGAATACCGGACCCCCTCCGTCAATGAATCTTCTCTATGGACACCCCACCAACTACTATCGAAGGATGGTATACGAAAGCTGTCCACTTTGTTGTCCAGTGGGAGCGAGCTGATGCCTATAAGCAGAAAGGAACGTATCACTACTTCCGACCCGCTGCGTCTTCTACTGTCTCCGCAAAGGATCCAGATGCCATGGATGTAGATGTCGTCAGGATTGGCAAGCTAACCCTGGAAGAACGAAAACGATGTATGACAATGAAGCTCTGCTTCTGCTGTCGCCAACCCGGACATATGTCCAACGCCTGCCCCGCCTTCCCAAACCAAGGGAAGAAGAAGACCTCGGTTAAGAAAGTCGCCGAAACCTCGCCACTCCCTAAACTCGAACCCGTACCTGACGACGAAGATGAAGAAGACCCTCCCGAAGAAACCGTCAAGAGGGTAACCTTCTCCGGGTGGGGAAGGGGTTTTTAAAAGGAGGAACGCCCTTGATGCACGTTTCCTCCTCTAATCACCGTGTACTAGTAGCTAAAGACCCTCGCACTATACGAATCCCTTTTATCTTTGCTACTGGTCAGAAAGCCGTCAAAACCCGTGCCCTTGTCGACTCCGGAGCCACCCGATCTTGTATAGATTGGGCTTTTGTTAAAAAGCACCACATTCCGCTCACTCGCCTTCCGAAACCCATCCAGGTTTGGAACGCAGATGATACCCCAAATAAAGGAGGACCGATTAAATTCTCTGTCACCCTACCCTTCTCCATCGAGGACCTCTCCTACTCCGAGACCTTTCACGTAATGCACTGTGGAGACGATCCCTTTATCCTGGGGATGCCCTGGCTAAGAAATGCCAACCCCCTCATTGATTGGTCCACCTCTACCCTCCTTCTCCCCATCTCAGACGCCCTACCTCCCACTACACCCACGGAATCGCCTGCAGAAACCAAATGGCTTATGGAACATGCAGCCAAAGTCGCAAACATCCCGGACCCTGTTCAAATCTGCCACGTCCGCGTCGAACAGGATAGAAACAGTGCACTGTTTGACTACCTCCAAGACTGGGGAGGACACAGATGGCCCACGTACAAGGAATGGAAAGCTTGGGAAGACGAGGTGATTGTCAAACGCCTAACCACAGCAACAGACCTTGCCATCGAAGCCCTTGCCACGAAGAAGGAAGTACGCCTCCCCCCCGAATTCGCCGACTTTGCATCCGTATTCTCTAAGGAATCCACTGACCACCTTCCCCCCTCTCGTCCCTATGATCACCCCATTGAACTCGACGAAACATTTAAACCACGATCAGCAAAACTCTATCCCCTCACCGAAGCCGAGAAGAAAGCAACTGAAGACTTCCTCGAAGAAAATCTCCGTGCAGGGAAGATTCACCCTCCGAAATCCCCCGAGTCGTCCCCCTTCTTCTTTGTCGGGAAGAAGGATGGGAAGTTACGTCCCTGCCAAGACTACCGATATCTCAACGAACACACAATTCGTGACACTTATCCTCTCCCCCTTATCTCCGACCTTGTCGAATGGCTCCAAGGAGCCAAGGTATTCACCAAGTTCGACGTCCGATGGGGATACAACAACGTCAGGATCAGGGAATCAGACTGCTGGAAGGCCGCTTTCCTCACTCATAAAGGCCTCTTCGAACCCACCGTCATGTTCTTTGGCCTAACAAACTCCCCAGCCACCTTCCAACGCTTCATGAATGACTCCTTCCACGACCTTATTGCCGAGGGATGGCTTGTCATCTACATGGACGATCTCCTCATTTTCTCGCCCGACGAGAAAACCCACGTTGAACGCACTCGTCGTGTCCTCCAACGAATGACCGAACTTGACCTACACCTTAAACTGGAAAAATGTGACTTCGCCACCGCTGAAGTTGAATATCTCGGAATGGTGGTCTGACCCAGAGAACTCGCCATGGACCCAGTTAAACTCGCAGGGATCGCCGACTGGCCAACCCCCTTGAAAGTCAAGGACGTCCGGTCCTTCCTTGGCTTCGCAAACTTTTACCGACATTTCATCCCAGATTACTCCACCATTGCCCGCCCCCTCCTTGACCTCACCAAGAAAGACCACCCCTGGGAATGGTCCTGGGCGTGTGCGGATGCCTTCACCTCTTTGAAGATGATGTTCACCTCTGCACCTGTGCTGCTTCTCCCCGACCCCGCTAAGCCTTTCTCTATCACCACCGATGCATCAAAGTGGGCAACCGGTGGCGTCCTCCTCCAACCTGATGGCAACGGTAACCTCCAGCCATATGCCTACCTTTCCCAATCCTTTTGTTCTGCAGAGCGTAACTACGACATCTATGACCGTGAACTTCTCGCCGTCATCTGCGCCCTCAAGGCGTGGCGCCACCACCTTCACGGCTCCCCCTTTGTGGTCTCCGTCCTCACCGACCATAAGAACCTCACCTATGGATATCCCCCAGGGCCGATGCCCCATCGGCCATCCACCCCTTTTTAACCTACACTTTCCTACACTTTTTTTTCTACACTTTTCTACACTTTTTTTCCTACACTTTCTTTACACTTTTTTTCCTACACTTTCTTTACACTTTTTTTCTACACTTTTCTACACTTTTTTTTCCCCCCTACACTTTTTACACTTTTTTTTCACTATTTTCATGGACCAAGCACTACTATAACATTACAGTAATGAATATTGAGAAGAAATGGATGGATGGACAGAGATGAGATGTGCAAGACTGTCGTGAGACAAACCCTGACATCTGGATCTTGATCCATGAAGATAGATAGTATGCTACCATAAGGAAATATTAGATTGGAATGCCATGGAGATCCAATCATGGAGGGATCTAAAATAGTCTAGCACATGATATCCTTGAGGTATGATGTTTATGGATGATGTCAGAGTCTGGACTCATCATGTGACTGGTCATGTGATCAGCCTCATGGGGGTCACGTGACTTAAGGAGTGTGAGGATGGGAAGGGATGTGGGTAAAGAGAGTATGGGGAAATAGTTAGGTGCAAGGGGATTCATAACAACTGGTATTATATGTTTCTCTTTCCAGAGCCCCCCTCAGTCATTCCTGCTACTTCTTGGGCAGCAGCTGGGGTGAGTCCCTATTCTATTACTACTGCCAATGGTTTCTCAATATAGTCATCAGGAATTTTGGCAAAAAAAATGAGATGGGCATGTGATTAAAAAAAAGTAAAATTGTAAAAAATGAAGACTAACTGAGTGTATTCCAAAGAAGCACATACATACTGATATTGGAATCACCATCACTGTGCAATGCATGATAGGCATGTTACATAGATCAGTTCATGCCTTTTTACAAGAAGCTCCATCACCAAGAAGCAGTTGAAATCCAGGCACCGCCAATTGGTATCAACATTGACATCTGCCTGAAATCTGCCTGAAATATACCTCATTGCATCCCTTGTGTCATATAGTTCTGGGACATTGCTGGCTCACCCATTGCAATCTCACCCATTGCAATCTGTTGATTGATTGGGCTACAAAACAGCATCTCTCTCTTTCCAGACTGATCCCACAGGTTTGCCAACCCTGATGACATCATCCTCCGTCCCATTGGATGCAAGCTCTGATGCTCCTCCAACTCCTCTGCATGAACCTTTGCCAGAACCCTTGGATTCTCCCTTTAAGCACCTAGACTTCAGTCCTCTCCAGTCTCCTTTTGTTAATACTGCTGCCCTTTCACTCACTTGGGTCTGCAAGCTTGAAGGATTGACACCCTTCACCCTCTCCCTCCATTCTCTCTGTGGTTGCAGCGCTATGTGTGTTGATACTCTGCCTGACAAAACTCCAGACCTCTCAAAAGTTCTCTCAGAGTATCACAAGTTTGCGGATGTCTTCAGAAGGGGCAAAGTGTCACTTTGCCCTGCACATAGGCCTTTTGACCTTAAGATCCAACTTGAGAAAGGGGCCAAATCTCCCATCACCTCTTACTCCATCTTGCCCTCCTTTTTCTACACTTTTTTCTATACACTTTTTTTCTACACTTTTTTTTCTATACTTTTTTCTACACTTTCCTACACTTTTTTTTTTTCTACCACTTTCCTACACTTTTTTTTTCCTACACTTTCCTACACTTTTTTTTTTCTACCACTTTCCTACACTTTTTTTTCTACACTTTAATTTTCTACTTTTTCACCCATTCCACAGAGAAAAAAGGATTAGAAAGAGAACATGGCCAAAGGTCACCATTGCCATCCTGCTGGAGAGAGCACAATTTAGTTTGAGCTCAAGGCAAGACAGATGTCAAGGTGAATACTGTCTTGAGAGAAGTGAAGGCATTGACATAGTCTTTTGTCCATTCCCAGGGGTGGTCTTTCTTTCATGAGATCAAGGAGGGGTGAGCAATGGTGGAAGTAGAATGCCAGTAGAAAAATTAGCAAATCCAAGGAAAGATCACACATCTTTGACTTTTAAAGTGGGGTTGGCCATTCAGCAATGCCAGCAAGTTTGATGGAATCCATGGCAAGTTCACCTGGTTTGACTATCATACCCAAGTATTCCATGTGAAGGGTCAGAGATGAGTAGCAAGGAGGGAGTAAGTGTCTTGGATAGTATGCTCATTTTAGGGTAATGGTAGTCTTTGGGCAGGGACATAGTTTCTCATCTATCTTTCCAACGAAAAAGAAGGGGGGGGTAACTAGGGGGATTTTAAAGGGGTGAATCTTTCTGGCTTGAAGGTTCTCCTTTTTTAAAGGAACTCCTCAAGATCTCATTAAGTTCAATGGTGTGATCATAATTTTGAGCGTGCAGCTAGCTAATCTGGAGTGATCCGAACTCAGCTGCTGCCAGACAGGCAAAAACAACTATTTATTTACCTAGTTAATCCGGAGTGATCCAAACTATTATGTATGAGAAAAAGGGAATGTAATGCATAGCTATAAGTACTCACCTCAGCTGCTGCCAGACAGGCAAAAACAACTGAGGTGCTATGGACCAGAATGAAGAGGTTTTATAATATGTGTGACAAGCTGGTACCTCAATAGATGTCATAGATCGAAAGCATGTGGAACTCGGGTACCTTACTATGGACAAGCAATGGGATATAGTTGATCCGGACTGGTTAATCCGGATCCGGCATATCCGGCATAGTATCCGGTACAATCCAGGCACCACCCAGATTGGTGGGCGAGCAGTCCTATTGTTCCTTAGTGGTTCGGGATCCCAACATGCCTTTCGAATGAGGCAACATTACGTCACATAAGAGCCAAAGAGGGCTGTAGGTGGTCAGCTAACTCTTTTGAGAACACCAAAGCAAAGTTTGCAAGAGCTTCAATGGCAAGGTCAGTGGTGGGTAGTAGTGAGGTGTTTGGGAAAGTACTCAAACAATCTGCTTTCTCAATCTGTGAACTCATCAAGAATGCACCAGAGGTCACACAGTAGGAGGTTCCTTCTCATTTCCTACATCTTTTCATACACTTTGGGAGGGAATCCTTAGTGTTGCCAAAGTTCAGTTCAGTTCAGGGCTCCTCTAGGCTGAACCTGATGAACTGGTTCTCTAGGTTCAGTTCAGGTTCAGAACCTAGAATCTGTAATATATATTCAAAACACATATAATACCAAGTCTTTGTCTTTCAGAACTTTTCAGAAGTTGCAAAGCTTCCACTGCGGAAGCCTGTTTTTTGTAACAAAGTAACAGCTAGTCCAACTTGAGAGAATGCTCATATAGGGAATGAGTATAAAGTACAAAGTGTGAATGGTCTGGTCTTATCTCAGTACAGGAACAGTGACGAAATATTCTCTCATTCAAAAGGCATGTTGGGATCCTGAACCACTAAGAAACAATAGGACTGCTCGCCCACCAATCCAGACAGTGCCTGGATTGTACCTACTATGCCAGATACCCGGATCCAGATAAACCAGTCCAGATTGACTATATCACATCACTTGTCCATAGTAAGGTACCTGCGAGGTACCTGCGTTCCACATGCTTGTTGAACGAGTGTGACTCATCCCTAATGAGTGTGACTCATTCACTACCCTTTTACTGTAGTACGCACTTAGTTACCTTTTATGGTAGTATTATGTAATCATGTACCTACAGTTTCACACTCAGACTACTGAGTTTGAATAAGTCTCTTGACATGTAACCATCAGCCTGAGAGTGTCCCAACAGCCTCAAGCACTCTATGTAAGTCCTCTATTAGCCATCCTCTGCAGCTACTAGGGTCCTGTTCAACAATGCTTTCAATCTATGACATCTATTGAGGTACCAGCTTGTCACCCATACTATAAAACCTCTTCCTTCCGGTCCATAGCACCTCAGTTGTTTTTGCCTGTCTGGCAGCAGCTGAGGTAAGTACTTATAGCTATGCATTACATTCCCTTTTTCTCATACATAATAGTACAGATCACTGCAGATTAACTAGCTGCATGCTTGAAAAACAGACTCTGTGACTGAGGTGAGAGCATGGCAAAATCTATCTTATCTACTGGTGAATTATGTAATCCATATGTAATGCACTGCTGTCCATGTCCTAACATCTGAGTCCATTTGACTATAGTAGATGGAATAAGAATAATAATAGAATAAGAATAATAACAGAAGCAATAGAAAATTCTTGAATAGCCAGATAATCTAGGGCCATTTTTGACAATACTAGATATTGGGTGGAGTGATACTAGTAATATCAGTGAACTTCAAATGATAATATAATAATATAATCACTTACATCCCACTATTTGACTCTATTCTCTACCTCTTCCAATGGGCTTTTTAAGTAGTTTTTTAACTCTTGATAAGTATTGAGACCATTTTTCCCTCTTTTTCTATGAGCCTGAATGGCTTTGTGTATCATGGTATCACCATATCCTTCTTCTTTCATAGTAATGTCTAAAGTAAAGTAAATAAGAAAATATAATATCTAATAACAAAGTACTAATCTAAGAGAAGTAGCCACTGGCTCACTAGGCTTATTGATAGCCAACATAGTAACATAGGTATCAAACTATATAAATCATACCAAGTACTGACATTTATCAAACACCTTACTCAATATAAAAGATGCAAAACTGTGATAATGATATATGTGAATTAAAATAGGTATATCTCCATAGCATTCACACGACTCAGGGACAACATTTGTAGCCAAGGGTTAGTAGTTCCCACACCTGCACCAAAGCTAAGTGAAATTCCCACAAGGTAACAAATACTATACCTTACCATAGATATCAAAACAAGGTATGTGTAGGGTACTAGTTTTGAAGATCAACTATATAACACACACTATTTATTTCACATAACAGTGATCAACAATCTTCCCAGGCTCATAGGTTTGAATCAGTTCTGAACCTGATATATATTCTCTGAACCTGATATATATTCTCTGAACCTGATATATATTCTCTGAACCTGAACTGAACTGAACTTCAGGTTCAGTTCAGCAGGTTTAGGTTCAAACCTAGGTTGGTTCAGGAACTGAACTTTGGCAACAACTAGGGAGGATATGCTTTCAGGTAACACTTTGGTACACTTGTAC
>JBBPMX010000451.1:0-13170 GCA_038090515.1 Pulveroboletus cf. viridisquamosus | reverse complement strand
ATCGAAACATGGACCTGATCGCCTCATCGAGCTCTGCGCTGCTGCTCTTGTCGATGCAACATGTATCCGACCACGCCAGCTTGCACCCAAACTGCATGGCTTTCTCGCAAAACGCCATGAGCTTCTCAAACCCCCTCCCGGACGGCTTGGAGTTCGACGACATCGCCTGGAACGTGGGCTCTCCTTCCGCGTACCATCGATGAGAGAAGATGGCGAATTTGAGGAGTCCTCTGAGTTCATCATGGATGGACTTCTTTCGCTGTTCCAATGAACCGTGGTTCTCGTCGATGCGACGTAGATCCTCTTCGAAGAGTGAGGAGATGGATGATCCTGAGATGATCTTGATGTCAGGAGGGTTCGCTGACTCGCGGATGTAAATCAAGTGACGGGGCAGATGGTTAAAGATGAATTCATCGAAGATAACCTGGAAAAGGGTGAGTACGCATCGCGGATGGCTGGGTCGGTGACTTGGTACTTGCTCGATTCTTGAACTGGGCCGACCCGGGGGGGCTCATGATTCACCCACAGATTGTGAGGTAGCTGAGAATCGATGGTGGGGTTACGATGGAGAAGTGGGTGACCTTTCAGGGAAATAAGAAGTCGATACCATTTTAATGCCTGGCACGCGCAGACCTTTGGAGGATGTTTGCCGCGGTTCGCGGTAACACGTCTGAACATATCTGTCAGCCTTTCCATTGTAGTTTCAGTAGTTTTGGAGGGTCTAGGGGAACAACCAACCAAAGACCTGCCCTATCGCCTGTATCGAAGGACTGTCCACAGAGCAGGTTCACATCAGACTCGGCTTACAAGTCTAAAGGATCACACCTTGCAGAAAAGGATTCGACGAGCGTTCTCAGCATTGGTGCTGTAGCAGTGACTCACGAAGCAGAGAAGTGAAACACACTGGTTGCAAGACTGAGCTGCCTTTGTGAAGATCTTGGCATATAACCAGCTGATAGTCCACAAAGTATGCGTATCCAATAGTGGAAGATCTGCATGAAAAAAGAGTGCACTTCGGAGGCCATTCTGAAGTACTGATAACCCCCTGGAGGTATACCCCTGAGCATAACCTGTTAGTTCGATTGGAGCTGAATATGCCTTCGAGATACCTCCAACATGTCTGGTCCACTTTCTTGTCCTTCCCGGGGCTATTTGCAAGTCAATCGCGAGAAAATAAGATCTTCACCCCACCTTGTCCCAGTCTTCCTTCGATAGAACATATGGAAAGGCAGCAAACTCCAGTAGTTAGCCGGGGAAGCGGAAAATACCCTGTGTTTATACAGCAGCGCTCACCCCCAGTACACGGCGACTCTTTGCAGCAGTTCCGCGGGTGCCCAGCTTGTGGCAGGCAGAGGTAACCAAACTCTGGATTGCAGGGATGGTTCGTTGAATAGTAATGTGGGCCCGGTCGCTCTTGCTGAGTTCGTCAATATGACCCAGGCAATGCGAGATTCCTCGCCCTCAATGCGCGCGAACGTGGCGAGGCCGTTGACGTGCTAAGAGATGCTAGCCAGTTCCGTCCTGCAGAAACAAGAAGGTTGGACAGGTTGAGTCGATGGCTGATTGGCAAGCGACACGCGTACGTGGTTGTTTGGAGATGACAATGGCAAGGATATGAGAGAGATTTGGGGTTGGCTTAAGCAGGAGGTGTCCATCTAATCTGACCAGGGGGTAAGGTCTGTTGAACTCACAGAGCTAGGCGTTATCATTGGTTTTCGTGTATGGGACAGATTGGAGCGGGTGATGCCCGGATTCTTTTTTCTCTTCCCCGGACTACATTCACCATGCCCGTCGCTTGCTAGCGATGTCAGCAATTTATCTCCGCCCGGCGAGTCCCTTCAATCAGCATACCACTCGAACAGGGGAACCTATAAACGAAAGTACTGTTTTTATCGTCCAGCGAAGTGCATGCGTCGCCGCAACGTTAGCTTTGGACGACCATGGGAATTCGTCCACAGCTGTCCCCTGACTCATGGAACTGGAGCCAAGACGTACGTCTTTGCACGGAATATCCTCTAGAAGGTGATGTTTCGCAACTAGGAAGGTATTGGTGAAGATCAGACAGGTCACGACGGTCAACGTACTACGTAGCCGAGGATGAAGCGATGACCTATCTTTCGCCGTTTCACGCAGAACGGCGTGGTGAGGACCCGGAACTTTACAGCTTCACCGTTAAGCAGCTCCGAGCTCTCAGTCCTCCCACATTCTGTGGTCTTCAAGTCAATCATGCAACCGAAAGCGACTAGTGGAAAAGACGGGTCGTCCACTACAGTAGGGGTCCTGCGGACGGTCTGTTAATATGTTTGTAACAGAAATCCCGAGAGTGCTTTACAACCTGTGAGTACTGTGTCGCTGCTCTTTCACACCATCAGCTCACAGCCCGCTGAGTCGCACGGTCTTGCAGTGTTTTCCATTCCAGTGTTTCCCAGAACCACCACGCTGAGTTGAGACCATCGAACCCATATGAAATCGAGAGGTGTGTCTTTCTGTCCACAGAGTCACTAGTGAAATTGATGTGTGCACTAGTCAAGCAATTGCATTCACGGGCGAGATCCCTCGCCGCCAAATTTATGCGAGGATATGGAAAAGATTACATTGACGAGGCGATTGCCGTCGATCGCGAAGCACTGAGCCTTTGCCCATCCAATCACTCTATGCGACATACCTTCCTGGACTTGCTTTCATTTCATTTGTGGTCACGGTACAAGTGGGTCGGGCGAATAGAGGATCTCAATGAGGCGATTGGCCTCGATCGAGAAGCACTGGCGCTTCGTCCAGTGGGCCACCCAGGTCGTTCAATATCATTGAACAGCCTTGCAGCTCATCTCTCCACTCGGTACAAGACGCTCGGTGCAATGAAGGATTTCGATGAGGGGGTTGTCCTCAGTCGAGAAGCATTGTCACTTTGTCCAGTGGGCCACCCAGGTCGATCAAAATCGTTGAACAACCTTGCGGTTTATTTCTCCACTCGGTACGAGGCACTTGGTGCAATAGAGGATCTCAATGAGGCGATTGTCCTCGATCGAGAAACACTGTCACTTTGTCCAGTGGGCCACACAGATTGGTTGACATTGTTGAGCAACCTTGCACTTCACCTCTTCACTCGGTACAACACGCTCGGTGCAATGGAGGACCTCGATGAGGTGATTGTCCTTGATCAAGAAGCACTGTCACTTTGTCCAGTGGGCTGCCCAATCCGGCCAAGATCGTTGAACAACCTTGCCCTTCACCTCTCCGCTCGGTACAACACGCTTGGTGCAATGGAGGATCTCGATAAGGTGATTGTCCTTGATCGAGAAGCACTGTCACTTTGTCCAGTGGGCCATCAAGATCGGCCGAGATCGTTGAACAACCTTGCAGCTCATCTCTCCACTTGGTACGATATGCTCGGTGCAATGGAGGATCTCGATGAGGTGATTGTCCTCGATCGAGAAGCACTGTCACTTTGTCCAGTGGGCCACCCAACCCGGTCAACATCGTTGAACAACCTTGCCCTTCATCTCTCCACTCGGTATGACACACTCGGTGCAATGGAGGACCTCGATGAGGCGATTGTCCTCAGTCGAGCAACACTGTCACTTTGTCCAGTGGGCCATCGAGATCGGTCGACATTGTTGAGCAACCTTGCACTTCACCTCTTCGCTCGGTACAAGACATTTAGTGCAATGGAGGATCTCGATGAGGGGATTGTCCTTGATCGAGAAGCACTGTCACTTCGTCCAGTGAGCCACCCAGCTCGTTCAATATCGTTGAACAACCTTGCAGCTCACCTCTCCATTCGGTATGATGCGCTCGGTGCAATGGAGGATCTCAATGAGGGGATTGTCCTTGATCGAGAAGCACTGGCACTTTGTCCAGTGGGCCACCCAAGTCGATCAAATTGTTGAGCAACCTTGCAGTTTGTGTCTCCACTCGGTACAACACGCTCGGTGCAATGGAGGATCTCAATGAGGCAATTGTCCTCAATCGAGAAGCACTGTCACTTCGTCCAGTGGGCCACCCAGCCCGGTCAACATCGTTGAACAACCTTGCCCTTCATCTCTCCACTCGGTATGACACACTCGGTGCAATGGAGGACCTTGATGAGGCGATTGTCCTCAATCGAGAAGCACTGTCACTTTGTCCAGTGGGTCACACAGATTGGTCGACATTGTTGAGCAACCTTGCAGCTCACTTCTCCATTCGGTATGACACGCTTGGTGCAATGGAGGATCTCAATGAGGCGATTGGCCTCGATCGAGAAGCACTGGCACTTTGTCCAGTGGGCCACCCAAGTCGATCAAATTTGTTGGGCAACCTTGCAGTTTGTGTCTCCACTCGGTATAACACACTCGGTGCAATGGAGGATCTCAATGAGGCAATTGTCCTCAATCAAGAAGCACTGTCACTTTGTCCAGTGGGCCGTCAAGATCGGTCGACATTGTTGAACAACCTTGCCCTTCACCTCTCCACTTGGTACAAGACGCTCAGTGCAATGGAGGATCTCAATGAAGGCATTGTCCTCAATTGAGAAGCACTGGCGCTTTCTCCAGTAGGCTATCCAGGTCGGTCAATGACTTTGGATAACCTTGCAGGCAACCTTCGTATTTGGTTCAAACAATCGAATCAGTTAGATGACAAGGAGGAGCTATTCGGCCTCTATACTAACCTGGCACATGTGCTACAAACGGCGTCTCCTTACGATGTATTCGCCGCCAAATCATGGGTCCGTGTGGCTGAGGACTTCCATCATCCCACCACACTTCTTGCATATGAAACATCCCTTTGATTACTTGTTCATCACCTCGCCACTCTCCCATCCTTGCCTCAGCACCTTGACATCTTCAAGGGCCTCACATCATCACTCTCGGTGGATGCATTCTCAGCCTGCCTTTGCAATGAGCTTCCTGCTCGAGCAGTCGAACTTCTAGAACAGGGTCGGGGTGTATTTTGGAGCCAACTCACTCGCCTTTGTTCCCCACTCGATGATGTTGTTGCGTCTGGCCCAGCAGGAAGTATGTTGGCAATCGACTTCACACGGCTCACGTCGCTCATTCGCAGTGCCATCAATTCACCTGGTGCAGACCAGCATGATAGGGTATGCAATCTCAATGTCGAGTTGGAAAGAGTCATGACCAGCATCCGGAGGTTGCCCGGTCTATCACGCTTTCTCCTCCCCTCCTTCTTTTCTGATCTCCAGCAATCATTGTGAATGCGAGCAAGTTTGGATGCGATACTCTCATTGTCCTGATTGACCGGGATCCCATTCATATTCCACTCTCAATCACGAAAGAAAGTGTTCGAGGACTCTCATCAAAATTCCGCACCCTAACTGTGCGTGCAAAGTCGATGGATGTGACGAGAGAGATCTGCTTCGTTCTGCGGCAACTCTGGGACAAGATCGTTTCTCCTATAGCAGAATCTCTCCAAACGATCCATCTAGTTCAATCGCGAATCTGGTAGTGCCCTACTGCTGACTTTTCTTATCTCCCGCTCCACGCTGCCGCTCCATACAGGAAAGGCCAGCAAAGTTTCACCGATCTCTACGTTTCGTCCTACACCTCTACCCTCATCGCCCTCATTTATGCTAGAAGACACAACCCCGCCCGTTCTGTAACTAGAAGGAAATGTTTCGTTGCTATAGGTCACGTGACGGCCGTTGGCGAGAATGAGCTTGTTTCTGTCAGCACTGAACTGGCCAATGTTGGTCGGCGAGTCGATGGTCTTGTCAGGTTCACACATATTGAGGGTCCGGACTCTTGCATTGCCCGGATCACCGACGAGCTCGGCTGGAACGAATGGGTGCATCTTGCGTGTCATGGTCTCCTGAACCGCAAACAACTGTTCGACTCTGCCTTTGCTCTCCACGACGGACACTTCACGATCCAACAAATTATCCAGTGCAATCTAGAAAATCCTGAGTTTGCATACCTCTCGGCTTGTCACACCACTGTTGGGGACGAGGAGAGTCCGGATGAAGTGATCCACCTAGCATCTGCAATGCAGTTCATTGGGTTCTGTTCTGTGATCGGGACGATGTGGGCAGTGGACGATAGTGAGGCACCCAAGATCATGTCGATGTTTTATGACAATATGGTGGACGAGTCTGGCCAGCTAGATTATACCCGGGCAGCATTCGCATTGCACAAAACAATGAGGAAGGTGGAGGTATCATTTGATCAACGTATTTTGTACATACATCTTGGTGCATAGTTCTGTATATTATGCATCTCTTTGTTTTACTCGCTATCGTGACTATTTCGACGCACCTCCGCATGTGCGAGATTGATTATACTTAAAGCGGGTGTGCGTACCATGATTGGATGTCCACAAAAAAGAAAAGAACACAGACCACCCAGTCGAACGCAAATACATACATGATACATCCCGTTTTCACATTATATCAAACTCATTCTTGTCCAAATCCAACCTCCTCTCTAGTTCTTTGTTCCAGCACTCCGATGATGTTCTGGATATGTTCAGGCTGCAGCGCCATCTGTGCTTCAGGAGGCGGAAGGAGTAACGAGCTCGTCGGTAGTGGCATCTTCTCCAATATTGTTGCCCTCGCCATCCACACCATCTTGCCAAGCACGTTTCCCTCTCGACCATGCACATACCGGCTGCCTTCCACTTTCTGAGGGGAAAGAAGTCAGTGGGGTGTAATCGTCATGTGGGTAGAATTCCTCAAGCGATTTTTTGACGTCAAGGCCTGCCAGTGTGAGAGCGCAGGTCATCTCAAATGTAAGGAAGGCGACAATGTCGATCATGTTGTCACTGGCCTTCAAGTGAATGAGTGGAAAGGGAATGCGTGCCCTTGTGATGAGTAAAACTTGCTTGTTGACAGTCCGAATAATGCTGGTATTCTTGCCGCGTCACTTGTTGCGTTGTGTCGTCGGCTTCTTTTCAACCGCTGGATCAATCATGCACCTTGATGTTGTCCTCGTCCTCTTCATCATCTGGCTGATGGCCCGATTATCGAAATTTCCCAATGCTGCTTGATGGTGATCTTTTACGCCTTTGTTTTCAAATTGTCTACGGATGAGAAATGTAGTCAGGACATATACGTACAGTAGGGGGGAATGGTGCATACCGTTGTCACCGTGCTCTAGCGTTTCGCCTTCGATGCTTCTACTGCCATTGCCATCGCTGTCCCTGCTGTGCTCCCAAACTTCCTTCCATGACGGGTACGTACGGAGACGGTTCACCTTGCCTCTGTCGTGTCGAATGAGAAAGACATGAAACGGACTCCGTGGTTAGCGAGTACACGAACTTGGAGAATCTGGGGAGCAAGCGGCAGTGGAACGGAGCGAACGGGATCGAGTTTTCCTCTTACCAATTTGATGAGCTGACTGCGAACAGTGTCTCTACTAGATTGACGGTCTCGGGATTTGGACCTTGAATCTCCCCAAAGACGAACGTCTATGGACGACGGTCCACTTGGGATGAGTCGGGTGGGCCCGACACACCGTTTGAGATCTCCCGTGTGTGCTTGTAGTCTCATTGTCCATTGAGGGGACTGGTGGGCCGGTTTGTGAGGGTGGATGGCACAGCTGGGTAGGATGAGGCTTTTAGCATTCCATTCTCATGTGCGGTCATCCAGTTGATCTGCGTATGAGCGGGCCACCTGAGTGAGGACGAGCGACTGTTGCCAGGAGAACATTACTAGTATTATTCTCACACTTGGTCCTTACGCTCATTGAGGTAGTCACCTTGCTTGGCAAGGTCATATCTCATGTCAGGCTCGTGTGTAAAAACGTCCACATGTACAAACAAAGACGAAAAAAGGTGTTTGAAGGGGTGATTATCGGAAAACTGTTCTGTTTTCTTAACGAAATATTTCGCCGAAAAAGTTACTATGTGCGGTTGTTGTTGAACCATTGAAGAGAGTTCTCCAGCACGTTCAAGTACGAGGCGCCGTTCTCCGATGGCGTCGGTCGCTTTCCTCTGGAAGTAACAAGTCACAGTCACAAGGCTCCTTTTCGTTGACCCTCACGTTAACGTCGGTTTCCGCTAGCGTTTTTGTTCTGTGCGTACTGATGTCTTTTGTGTCTATAGCGTTGCCGCATATGATCAATGGGCGACATCGCTAACTGTGTCGTCTTTGCGTCTCTGTCAAACTACGCTTGCACTGCCACTATTCACATTGATGATCAAGTGGTTCAATGCCAATTGCTTGAACCGTTGTTGGATTCCCAATCCGAAATGGTTTATGTGCCAGGTGAAGATCTTGACCTTGTTCTTGATGTACCACCCGTCACCCAAGTGTATATCCATCACTGGTGCCTTGCGCAAGTGACGACTTACTCTGGCCATGTGCCTGGGCTTCTGAATGGCCCCGCAGTCAATTTGAAAATACTATGGGTCTGTTACTCGCATTGCTTTGCAAATCCTTCGACACTTGCGATTTCAGACATTGGCTTTCTCGTCTCCATTTTGCACAGGTTCGTCGTTTCCTTCATTCCGCTTTCTTTTACATGTTCATCCTTGCAGATATTTAAATGTCGAGCTCGCATTTCTTCATGGAAGCCAGACATCTTGACACGGTACGATAAAACAGGCATTTCCTTTCCACTGCTGACCCTGCTGTTACTCTGGACGTCATCTCTACTTTCCATAATAGCCTTCGTTGTACCGTCTCATTGTCACCTGTGCTTGCTTATATAACCGTTCGTCTTCCTCTCTCAGTGCTTCCGATGGATGTCGTGTGAAAAGGTAGTCATCGAACTCACACAGCAATCGAATGGAGGATCGACCGTGTGAACGTGAGAGTGCTACATAAGCATTGAATGGACTGAGTGCGGAACTCATCGTCTTCCCAATGTCTACTATAGCATGCTCAATGGTCTGACCCTGTGCCTTGTAATCTGTGAAAGCGTAAGCCCCCGTGACTGGCAATTGTCGGCGGGTGACTCTTTTGCGTGGATGATCGTCAATATAGAAATGAGCTGATTTGGGAGCCACCGGATACTCGTTGTCGCTCAACATTGAGAGTCGGTGGGTGCCTTGAAATGATGTAAGTCGAACCACGATGTATAATGGAGGATAATGGAGATCGCATATGTTTTGCTTGTCATATGACCGATGATCTTCGACTTCCCGTGGATCAAGCACTATGTCGGTGACAATTCCCCATGAGCCATTAGCTAGTCCAGCAGCAGGCAAAATGTTATTGGTAATCATGATTTTCATTCCAATCGCTAGTTCTGTTCTTGTCGGGAGATCGCCTGTTTCATCTGCTGACATTGCAGCTATGATTAAGCGTTGCTTGTTCGTCAGCACTCCTCCCTCCACTGTGTCCTCAGCGGTGAACCTTAGACAGCATTGCCCAGTTTCCGAGCAGTGTTTCAGAAGGCTCAACCGATTCCATTCTTGACGGACGCTGTTACGGGGCGTGATAAGTTCCGCGTTGTTCCACGGAGGGGTGCTGAAATCCAGGACCGCACATTCATTGTTGGTGAGAACGAGGCTGTGGAGCACTGCCATGTCATCTGCTGTACACGCTCCCATGTGCGCACGGCTCAGGATTTCCATCCACTTTGGGTCCGTTACCCGTTTCTGTTCATTAAGAATGACAACGGAATCGAACTGACAAAATAAATGTCATCCAAGGTCGCCCTTTGTACTAGGTTGTCTCGTTAGAAATAGGGCACGGTTATGTCGTCCTGTGAATGCAGAAATTAGATATTACTACTAATTGTTCAACTGCCAATGACAACTCACCTACAGGCGGAATCTGATGGAAATCGCCGGTGAGCAATACATCCAGCCCTCCAAACGGGGATGATGAATCCGGTTTTGCTAACACTATCGACAACAACTGTGACAGATCGGATAGCATGTCTGTTGTTAGCATGCTACACTCGTCAATTGAGAGTAATTGGACCCCTGAAATATTATGGGAGCGACGGGCTGCCATGTCAGGTGAAGGATGCGTAGCCCACTTATCGGATCGGGTCTGGATTACAGGAAGTCCTGCCCATGAATGGATGGTTCTTCCTGCTACATTAACTGCCGCGATGCCTGTTGTCCCCGTTTTCGCATATTGATGAGCTTTGTTGTTTTGAGCATATAACCGGCTAATCAGATTTAATAGATGGGTTTTCCTGGTTCCACCTTCTCCGATTATAAGCATATGGAGTTGTTCGGCCTCTTCCCCTCGCCAGTGCTGTAAAAATTGTTGATGGAGGATGTCATAAGCCATTCGCTGTTTGCTATTAAGCCCTTCAAGAGCATTCTCATCTTCGCTAACCTGTTCCCCAGATCCTTCCTTCTGGACACTCCCACTGCTGACCTTTTCTCCATTAGCTAGTTCAGTTAGGCCTAGAACGATCGTTCCCTTGTCTACCATAGGTTCGGAGACTGTAGAAGGGTTCTCCATTTCTTGAAGTTCCGTTGACCATGATGCCAGGGACTGGATGTTGTTGGAATTTCCTTTTTTCATCACTACGTCGCGTCCTTCCCGAGTCGCTTTTGGGACAAAGATGCCAACCCTGTCAGCAATGTCAACTGCGACCCTCGCATACAGCTGCTCCCGCATAGAGTATTGAGACGCGTAAGCGAGTTCGATCTCCTCTTCTGACACCTCTTTTCTCACTTCAGCAACTTCTTCCACGTAATCGTCGTCAACGTTGACATTACTACCCTCCGTAATTCCCTGTGCCCAGTCGTTTGAGAGAGTGTTTTCTTCTCGATCATGATGAGCACTTTGACTGCATTGATGATAGTAATCAATGTTTTCGATTGTTCGAATGACCGTGCTTGAAGCGTCATTTACAAAGGAGAGGTAAGCATCCAAGAACGTCACTGATGCTGCTTTCAACTGGGCCAAGTCTCGCCATGGTTTGAAAACGGCCAACACGGCCGCGCAATACAACGTATTGGAGTTAGATACGTCAGCCTTTGGGAACCATCGAGTGGGAAAGTAAGGAACTATTTCGTCTGCATTGGTTCGAATGACTCGACAGCGCTTCTTCTGATTTCGACTTGAGTGATAAGGAACTCTCAGTTTCCGCTGTCGCGGGCCGACCTCGTCCGTTTCTCCTAGAGTTGATGTATCATACGTGTGTAGAAAAAAATCATAATATGACAGTTCTTCGAGCACATCTCCTCGGTCAACATAGTCATGAACGTAATCTTGAAGATAAACCCCATTATCAGACATTGACAATCGGACGTATTCCTTCAGAACAGATGTCGTTCAGTAAATAAACGATCGATTCTTAATCTTTACCTTCTCACCTCTGGCGGATTACCTTCTGGCATTACCACCTGCGACCTATTGTCTAGCTCTGGAAAACAACGCAGGAGCATTGCGAGCAATGGGTAGATTTGTATTGCTTGAAAGCGATGGGATATGTAACAATTGCCCCAATTCATCAAATAGCTCACAACTTCCGGTGCACTGAATTCTTGACATCGACTAAGCGCATTTGCACACCTCTGCACCAGAAGTTTGTTCTGTCCCTGAATGTCCGTAAGGCGTTCGTTTGGCGTTCTCTGGAATGCCTTGGATTTCGCTAACAATGCAGATGTATTAGATGAGCGCTGCTGATGCTTGGTTGCATAGTTTGTAAAGTAATAGGTTATATGTCGTGTCTCTGCTCCATTCGTTATGAGTTTGCAATCGTGATTTGCTCGAATACAGTCTAGCACTGTTGGTACATAGTTGTTGATGATACCTGAGATGCGATATGGGCCCCAATGACCTTGATCATCAACCCATGCCTTATCGGCTAATGGAAAGGGTGCGTGTCACTTGCAAGTCATACAACCTGTAAACACAGCATAAATTACTTTTTATTGCCTGAACACTTTCGGTCCCTCATACCTTTGAACACTACAAGACAACCTGGTCCACATCGATGCGTCTGTAACGCTTTAACTAATTCTGCCCGTCGTAAGTCTCGAAGGAGCGTGTAACACAATCCACGTGGATCCACAGGACGGCTATATGACACCGCGATGGATGATCGTGTCTCGCTTTGTGCATCCGCCTCCGATAATAGGCAATGTGCCCATATATTGCATGATATGAAATGTTGAACGCGTGTGCGGAACTCCGGTTGCAATAGCAATTGCTTCATACGTTCCGCCGTCGGAGCTCCTTCAAGCCACATGAGCATGTGCAGGTGTAACGTTCCTTGACCCTGTGCCTCAACGGTGCCTATGTATCCAGATACCTTGCTGAAAATACCTTGTTTCTGTTCGATATCTCCTCCAGAGACTGAAATTCCCGTGAGCGTCTCCAGGAAGACACGGACAATGAAATGGAAGAATTTCGCAGCCGCAAACAGATCGGCTGCAATGCGAACTGCTCGCTGATGGGGGTCGGGACCTGACGTTGCACAAAAGCTGTCAAGATCGATCTCAGCACCCGTAAATACTTGTGATACCGGATCATTGATGTCACTTGGGTTTATCGTCAACCATAGTGAGGGAGGATTAAACTTGATAACCATTCCCCAGACAAGGGAACGGATGCGCGTGTGTGATTCGTCTGTACCGACAACTTTTGAATGTACAGCACTCAAGTGTTTGCGAAGCGATTGTATAGTAGCGTTAGTTATAGGTTGGTGGCGATCTTCTTCTACTGCCGCTTGCTTCAGCTCTTCTGACATTATTCGTGAGAAAGCGTCTTGATACTGGACGAAGTCTTGTCATCGGATCTGCAACACAGCAGAACGACACATCTCGCGCTTCTGGATAACACCAAAGAGTTGGAACATGAATTGATGATCGAACCGAAACCGTTTGTCCGCATAGCGCTGTAGGAGGTCGAGCCCTCCTACGGTTGCAAACCCCCTCCTTTCGTCCATTGCAAGGGCTTGTCCAAGCATCCATAGCATCCATCGTCCATCCGGGTAGGTCCTTGTCATCTTCCGTTTATGTCTCCGTCCATCCACCTCCGTCTGTACAACCCGGCCGTTCGTTCCGGGCCCGGACTGCGTTAATCCGGTGCCAGATCCGTTCACCCGGACCAGATTCTTTTAGCTTACATACCCGCCGGGTGCTGTTTGGACCCGGATTCGTTAGGACTTGTAGATAGAAGTCTACGGGTATACCCGGGACTATAAAATGGGTGTACCACACCTCAGAAAAGAAAATCCTTCTTCCCCTCCACTTCCTATCTGTGTGAATTGGGCTACTGGCCAGCTGTCTCCTCTTGCTCCCTGTGTCTCTCCTGTCCCCCTC
>JBBPMX010000450.1:0-13171 GCA_038090515.1 Pulveroboletus cf. viridisquamosus | reverse complement strand
TGAATGTATCAATTCATTGTTAATCATAAATTTACAGGCCCTTCCGTATTCTACACATGTTCGTCCCAGATAGGCCTGCCCATGCCTCACGTCACTCACAAGCCTTGGGCCCACCATGGGGTCATCCGTACCATTCGGGCCTTTTGCAAGCAGGCTGGCCGTGTCGCACGGCACAGAGTGACCACATTATGTGATCAATCGATCACGTCAAACTTACGTGGCAACTGGCTAACAGGCTACCATACTTAGTAGGCTACCATAATAGTCTATAAATTAAAAATTCAAGGTCTATAAACTTAAGGACGAACGTTGCGTCTCCGATGCCTCTTTTGGCTCTCTCAGTTACCATGTATTGCCATCGAATGGCGAAGTCACTTTCGGGGTTAATTCGGTTCACTTCGTGAAGTCCGTCGAACTGGTATACATTATCTTTAGAACCTGTTGTGATGGCATTGGGATTTGGCACCTCAGGCAGCACTTCTCGGGGGCAATAGTGGTCTCCGAGACCCGTTTTTGTTGTAGACGATAACACCTCTGAGAGAGCACACATCCCGAGAGCCTCCCACCCGCGAATCCTTCCAGGAAGCTTATCAGGACCTTTCGGTTACCTCGTATTGCTCCTCCTGTACCTCGTCAGACCTCAATTGGACCTCTGTGAATGCCCCAGTTTTGTAGCGCCTCTTGAGCACCTCTCACTATTCATTGCGGACCTCGCCAGACCACCACCGCTTCGCTCCTCGCCGGTGCGCTATGCGCACCTCCCGTCACTCCTTGTGGACCTCGTCAGACCTCCACAAGCGCTCCTGCCTCACTAGCACTCCTCGCGAATACGCTATGTAGATCTCTCATCGCAGCCACAAGCTACGACATCTTCTGTTCCATAACATACCCATGTCGGCTGGCACTCGACGTACCCAGATCACATCGCATGGTCTTGGCAAACATTTCGAAAGTCCGAAGCGTCCCAGAGACAAGAATCAGACACAGAAGCTTGTGGAGATCCCTGGGCAAGCCTTCAAACGTCAACGCCTGCTGGAACAACTCGAGCAGCTTCAAAAAACAAGTATAGACGTTGTCGAAGAGAATAACGATCCCCTTGCCAACGATGCCTTGGACACGGACATGAATGACTTCACTGCAGACCTCGACCCTGGAGATGACGACTACATCCCGAGTGATGCTGAACCAGAGGTGATTGTCCATGATGCTCACGAACAGACCCTCCAGGAGGCTCGCAATCTGAGCCATGGGCCTGAAACACAAACTTCAAAGTTATGCCGGCGTATCCTTCCTGACGCGACTGCCGAACGTTTGTATGCAAACTGGAAGGAGCTCATTCCGACACTTGTTTTGCCCCACCTGCATTATATCTCCAGAACACTTGGGAAACCGCTGCCACCAAACCCGCAATCCATCTCCCTCTGCCGGATTGGTGACTGCCTGCGCAAATCTACTCAATTACTTGGTCTCTATTTTGACCGTAAGCTTGTGCTATCCCAATTCCCTTCAGGGACCCTAACGTCGTCCAGATTTTACTACTATTGATGTCACGAGCTGCGAGTGCGCGACGACGGCTCAGGTGCTTCTTCACTTTGGTTTCTTCCCCACTGCCCCGTCTCAGCCTCGCATGGCTGTCTCCGTCGAGTTACTGGCATTCTATCGAGCACTCTTTGAGCGGTCGTGTGATGCTGTCAATGCACTGGCTTCTGCGTTACATACACACTACGTTCGGCGTGGGTTTCGAATGGTTAATAAGAATGTATGTGTCCGTCGATCACCTTTTGGATTGCGCTTAACCAAAATACAGGGGACAGCGATCCAGGAACCCTTCCGACGCAGTCTGGGGTCTGCCGTTCAGTGGTATGACATACTCCAGGTAAAGGTGGAGCAAAGAATTGAGGCCGCTCTCCAAGCCTGTCGTGATCGCGTGAGGATCGCGAAAGCCCAAGCCCTCCCGGCTACGCCAACTTCGACTCCTTGCACACCTATTCGGCATTTGCAATCCATAACGCCCCTCCACCCCTCTCCCGCAACAACCGTGCACAATACTCCTATGCCCGCTTCCGCCTCCAGTGTTTCCGCCTCTTGCAAACTACCGCTTACCCCTGGAAGCTGTGCGTCTATTCTCGTCCAACGATGTCCAGCATGCTTTGGAGGAACCGTCTTTGGTAGGTCAATTGCCGATGGTGGCGATATCCATGTCGCTACGGACGGAAATTTCCATCACCGCCATCGCCGGTCCGCTGGTGATAGCCCATCATTTTATGAACCAGCGTACTTCCTCCCTAAACGGCAAGTCGATGAAATGGGCGCGCATATCAAGAAGCAAAGGAAGAAACCACAAAAATCCCGCGAGCCAGTGGTGCCTGACGATGCGATTGACTCCTGCGAAGCCACTTACGAAGCTGCCGACGGGAAGAAGCAGAAGGCCTCCATGGACAGCTTCGATGACACGGGCCTCATGGCGCTCATCTGCCGCCATGACATACCACTGTTCTTCGCAAACATAGACTCACCTGGAGAGCAGCAGAAGTACGTCTTGGCACTCATTAACCATCTTTTCACTTTGTTGCCGTCCCAGGCCACGGTGGTCACTCTGTATGACATTGGATGTGTCGTTGAACGATCTCTTTCGGTGGTAAGTCATTCGTTCATTGTCACAGCATGATACTGACAATGTTAGTATGATATCTTCCCCCAATACATTGTGTCGCGTCTCCGTTTCGCCACGACTGCAATGCATGCATATGGTCATGAGTGGGCTTGCCAACTTACGTACAATCCACGCATGGTGGTCGGTCTAGGCCTCTCGGACAGCGAAGGTACCGAACGCCTTTGGTCACGTCTGATTAAGTTGATTGGCATTGAACGTTCCTCTTCGGTATGATTTGCATTGTTGATGCACTCGATGCTAATAGAACTACAGCGACAACGACGAATTTGGTTGATCGATCGTCAAGCCACGGCAATCGGAGCAGAGATGCGAGATGACTTGGGGGAGTGGATCAAACGGAGGCTTCGGCGCAGAGTGCAAGAGCAAGGCAGAGTGGCGCAAGATCAGATCGTGGATTGTGGAGTCCCTGCCGAGGAGCTCGGGACTCAATGGACTTCTCAGAAGGAGTCCCAATTGTCAATTCGAGCTCGTGCGTTGTTCCTTTATCCCTACCCTTCTAGGTTGTATGTGACCATGGTTACCAGATGCACCAGCACGCCTAAAAAAAGAACTTGATGCCGTTTTGGCGCTTCAAGCTGACATCGACACCACTGTCAGGGCCATTCAGAGTGCGAAAGCTACCATTGGGAAGGAGAATATCTCTCACGACACGCTGGACGCACTGGGCAGTCTGGAACGGACACACGACCGCTTGATGACAAAGGTGGATGCTCTCTATGCATCCCTTAATGTTCGCGACAAGTTTCCTGAACTCAAAGGTGTCAGTCTCGATTTTGTACGGATTCTCCTCTTGGCGCGGGACTTGAAAATCAACATCAGAAAACGAGCCATTGGCAGCTTTTTTGAATGGGACAAACTAGACCGCGCGGTTGGTGGAGCACAGCAAGCGTTAGGTAATAATCAGGTCGTCGTAGTGCCACAAGTCCTCTGATCTCGGTGTAAAATTCTTTCAGGGACAAAACTCCATCAACAAACACGGAAGGCGATTGCGAAGCGACAGCCCGCCCTCATGAGTGCCATCTGCAAGTTCAATTCGTATTGCGAGCAACTAGAGAGGCTTTATGATCCCACATCATCCATTCCGCTCCCAACACCGCTACCGACCAAGCTTAATGAACTACGAAACCACCAGTCTTTGATGGAGGACGTGTGGATCTCGCCGTCCGTGGGAGATATTCCACGATGGATAGACGACCATGATGTTCGCAATGGGATCCGCGCGATGCTCAAGCGTGACCGATGCTTAGAAGAGCGCCGGCGTTTAGGCATGGAAGCTGACAACCTTTGTCGCTGGTATGGTGCCGAACTTGCCTCGGTGGAGCTCGCATTGCGCACTGAAGAGAGTATGTTCTCTTAAACCACGGAACAAGATAATAACTGATAAAAATTAGACGAAACATTCTACATCGCATTACAGCAACGGCGCGAACAACTTCTGACTTTAGTATTAACATGGTCGAACCCATTGGCTTCAAAGGCACGATTTGATAGCCAAATCAAGGAGGCGAAGGCACTAGCGCTCACCCTGTCTGGCGGAGCCCCCGAAATCACACTATTATGGCTCAATCCAACCATCGTTGAAGCTCCGGATGAGGCGCATGAGGAGACGAACCCCCACGATGACAACCTTCCCAAAGGCTCAGAAATGGAAGGACGTATTGAACCTGAACATGCCGTCTTTATTGACTGCCTAACAGCGCCGTGTTCGGATGAGAACGATGTACGTGAAGATGCCCATGAGGAAGTCCCTCCATTTAGATTTATTTGGGAAGTACCGAAGGTGCCGTTTACCTACCTTCGTGTGCAATTTTGTTCCTGACATTAACAGGACCTGAAAATTGATCCGATCCTGGTTGATCTGCGCGGCCATATCTCAGTTGTGACTGACCACACGTCTTCGAGGAAGCGTGCCACCATTGACGGATTCCCAGCCCTTCTATTCGAAAGTCCGGACATATCCCGGCTAACCTCGCCTACAGCGTGTATCAACGACGTGTGCATCAACGGGTGCATTCCATTACTCTTCTCCGCACTCAACATCTCTGTAACTCATGACTTCGCCGTGTTCTCGACCCACCACCTGACTCACATTCGGTATCATGCCAGTGACCACGTACTCTGGAAATCCACCGCATCCACGGACTTCTGGAAGAAAGATACTTGGATTATTCCCATTCATCGACCTTTATCAGCTCATTGGGTCCTCTGTATTGCACATCTATCCAGCCGGGAACTCCAACTTTTCGACAGTCTGGGTGAACAAAAGCCGTGGCGAAATGATATTCAGGTATGTACTGACGTATGCATCTAACATTCTTCTTACCTTTTCATTTGCAGGATGTCATGGGACTCATCACTCGATTGATGTCGATTGCAAAACAGACCTTCCCGGAGGTACGGATCGATAGCCGTCCATGGATAGCACGCCCGCTGACGGTACGTTTCCCTCTATTCCTATTGAAACTCTAGTAACTTTCACCCCAGACAATCCCATTGCAATCGAATGGTTACGACTGTGGCATCTGGCTTTTAGCGGGAGTTGCAGCTGTATTGCGTGGTTACGATGTCACAGGACTGAATGAAGGAAACATATCACATTTTCGCCAGTATTTACGAGCGCTGGTACTATCACTCCCTGTCCAGTAGTCATCTAATAGGGATTTGCGCCGTTGTCTATTATACCAGCCTCGATGTGGTAAAAATATGCGATTCTGGCTCGCCAGTGCAATAAACTCCCGGCCACCTCTTTGTGCCTCCGTCCCTTGCATGCGACGATAAGAACGTTGAGTTGCTCCCATTGGACGAATGCCTTAGCGGCAGCCTGACGGAGGTCTACTATAAGCCCCTTCCTTTCTCCTGTGTGATATCTCTGTTCGCGGTGAGTCCTCGCTTCGATCTCCTGACGAGCCCATCTGCCAAACATCACATCCATGAGGTTCCTCGTGAACCGCTCCTCTTCTGGGGTGTCAGCTGGTTTGGGTTGCGAGTAAGGTGGGTCCTTATCCCAGTGAACAAGCTCGGATTCGTCTACCTCATCTGGACTGCGGGATGCCAAGTGAAACAAGTGTGAGTCCGGAAGCGGTACTCTGGCAAGTGTTATCAGCGATGGTGGAAAACAGTTAGGGACTCTGTAGTTAATCACATGGTCAGATCAAATAGATACACTCGATCGTTAGTGTACTTACTCCGGTATCCGAGCATCGGCAGTGTCTACTTGAGCTTGATGCTTAACATATGCTGCGTGATTCTGTGCACTGCGCCGCTGGCGACCTCTGTATGTTACAGCAGAATAGGCACTGGTACCGTAGAGCCTGTGGAATCAAACAGGTATACCTTACTTTGGTGTCTGAGCATAGCTCTGGCGTTGAATGCGGCGGGCAGCCTGTTTCTCTGTGAGGGTGAGATATTTTGCTCGTCGACCCATATGGAGTACATAGGAAAGTTACTTGGCACGTAGTAGTACTATCGACGGGCTGCAGTCTTTCGACATGTACATTACATACTTCCGCTGATTCACATTGTCCTGGAAGTCCACCTATAGTTCTCAGGATGTCCCAAATGTCACATTTGCGACCGGTGTCTACATAATTGTACAAACGACATTTTATGTTCTTCAGTAGGACCATTATTCATCACCTGATTGGCTCGGTAGCAATGAGAATCCGCGACCGCTTTCCAGTAGGACCATTATTCGTCACCTGATTGGCTCGGTAGCAATGAGAATCCACGATTTTCAGTAGGGCCATTATTCCGCACCTGATTGGCAGTCTCGTAAGGACTCAAATTGCGCCACCACTGATTATCAACTTAAAATTCATCACTGGAGAATGGCGTCACAGTCTGACTCATTGCAGCCTGGTCAACTGTCAGGCTCGGACTTGCAGGACTTCATCTTTTCCCTGGCGCTCTATCTACGATTGAACGTACATATTGGCTAATGGGGTGTTCGGGGGGTCACGCTAAACACGCTGACTCAGATGCAGCGTTGTTTGGCCCTAGTTCTTCTGTCCGATGCCGGAGCAGGTTGTCCTGGCTTCCATAGATTCGCCATCCTCAACACCGTTGTATTAATATGATGGTCGCCATCCAAAATCCTAAAGCATCACATTCGACCTTTGGCCCACCTCAAATTTTCGGCTCGCGATGTCCTCCGAGTCCATTCCAGATGTTGAGTCTTATACACAATCATCGACGCTTCTCAGGCTTTCAATATCGATAAGTTCGTGTCGTCTGTCTCTCTGTCCTGTTCAAGGTGCTCTAACTACGTGACAGAGCTCATGTGTCAGATGCACCAGCTTCTGGGGGAGTCTGCGGACACTACAGGTCAACTCGTCGACACCCTGACCCACTTGGAAGGCACCAACACGTCGGGCCCTCCTGCTCAATCATTGGCACTTCGCAGGCTTTCGGAATTAATGAGTTCGTGTTGTCTGTCTGTCTCTTCCTGTTCGAGGTGCTCTAACTATGCGACAGGGCTCGTGCGTCGGATGCATCAGCTTCTGGGAGAGTCTACGGACCTTGCAACTCAACTCGCCGTCAGCCTTACCAACTTGGAAGACACTGACACCTCGGGCCCTCTTACTCCTCCAAATGTCCCCCATCCTCAGTACATGGCGCTCCCTCCCATGACAACGAGGAGGGTGTATAAGATTGCACGCAGGATGGCCGCTACTAATTTCAATCCCGATGGGCCGTTCAGTCTTTTTGTACCAGGAGAGCTTACATTGGATGGTCGGGTGCAGGCCATGTACAACAACTTCCTCTACGATCTCCCGGCGTCAGGGGACACTGGACAACTCTACCTCATCACACGTGGATGCCGCGTAGGTATTTTTGCCACATGGTAAGTGAACGGTGCCTGTAAAGGTAATCACACTAACATCGCGAGTAGGCCCCGAGCGGCCCCTTATGTTTTATCAGTGAAGAGTGCCATATATATCAAAGTAGCAAGCGTCAAGGAAGCCATACCGCTGCTTCACGAGTGTATTGACAGTGGCGCGGCACGTTGGCTGCGGGCTAGGGTTCGGGCTAAATAGACAGCAGTGACTGACTCGTTCGTCTACACGAATTCTTGAATGTCAATTGATACTTTCTTGGTCGCTGTTCGCAGGGTGATGATTGATGTAGTGTCATGGGTCTACGCAATGTAGGTACGAAATCAAACAATCTTCTGCACCTGTTGCATTCATACATGCGAGAACATGACCACTTTACTCCAACAGCGGATTGAAATCGATTGCCTGGTACGAAGTGACATTCAGATCTTCTTCTACGACCCACCTGCCAGTTCACCGTGATAAGTTCATGTTCGGGCTTAAAACAACACGTGTACTTACTTTGCAACCGACTGGGCAAAAACGTCGACATCATCCGTCTGGATGTGGATTGGCATGCCTCCACCTTTGGCGCAAACCAGAGCAACGATAAATTTTTCTCCACTCATTCCGCTCATCCTCACGTCCCGCTCATGGACCAAGATCACCTCCACAACGTCTCCATTTCGAACGGCAAGGTGAACACGAAGGTCTATTGTATCCCCCATTAGGGTGAAGTACGATCCAGCTGGGTGGAGCTGCCTGCGAAGTTCATCGTACAAGCCGTCAACCAACTCTATGGTGAAGTCACTCTGCATGACGTGGGATACAACAGCCCTTGCATAGGCTTTCGGGGAAAGAAAGAAGACACAGTCAGAGGTCGTCATGGAGAGATTGATTCGCTCGAAGTGCCCCCTCCCGCTGGTATTTATACATGCCTCTGCAAGATTTTGTCCACAGTTGGTAACGTGTTCTTTCTTCTTCCGACAGAAGGACACTCGATGGCAAATCCTTGCGATATCCTCGGGTTTGGAGGGCTCATAGGGTCAAAGCGGAGACTTAAAGGGTACTGACGACGGTCGATCTCACCTGCTCACCCTCTCTGCTGCGTTTAAAGGGCCTCCGCGAGCCTCCCCAGTGCCTCTACCCTCAAATTCTTCCATTCCACCTTTCTGTCGGTTAGTTCTTCGTAAAACCATTTGATGACATCGCTCACATTCACTAGACCTTTCTGTTCTTGTTCCCCAGTCTCGCTGACATCACATCATCTCTTTTTGTTGCTTCCGGTGAGCGGTTTGTTCTGATATCACACGTTCAAGCTGATAATTTCATAGATTATATTTGCACATTGGCAATCAGTCCACGCTTGCCTGTGGAATTTTACTCCTTTCTTGCAGTCATCGCAGTCTTAGTACGTTCATCCATTTATCTTTACGAAGTCTTGTTGACTTTTTTCGAGAAATGACACGCCGAACGCGTCGTCATTCAAAATCCCCCGTGCCACCAGTTGCGGAGGAACAGCTTTCTATCGAGACACACCGATCGCGTCGTCAATCAAAATCCCCCGTGCCACCAGTCGCGGAGGAACAGCTTTCTATCGAAGGCGCTGAGAATTTGTGTATTCCGAGTCAGATTGGCGGAGGCCATCGTCAACCTTCACCAGTGCCATACGAGACCCCGACTCGACTTCGTCAACGCATTAAACCCACTGCCCGCGATACCGGACTTGTTCAACAGGCGGGAACGCGCCGAGCCCGACTGGTAGAAGGTGTCTCGCTGCCCAGACTTGCTGAAGATTCTTCTGGCGTCATTTCAACCATTCGGGACCCTCCACCGGCGAGCGAGGACAATTCCAACGTCGGCTTATCTGTTCTTAATTCTTCTGTGGCGAATTCGAGCATCGATCACCGCATTCTCACGCAGCCATCGTCCGTCTCCACGCAAGCTTCTTCCGTTGCCACACACTTTCAGCCAGTCCCCACCACTAGTGTCGCTGTCAACCCTGGCAAGAGCGGTTATCCCATCATTACCGAATCTGTGCAGCTCACCGTCCCTACTACAGTGGTCACTCCGCCGACTCCTTTACAAGTTCCCCCTCCTACACAAGTTCCCCCTCCTACAATCGCCGACGTTAGCACGCATACATTCTCAATTCCTGTCGATCCGGACCCACTGCCCCAGCTCCCGGATTCTGGAGATGGTCCATCAACGCCCACCTCTGGCGGGCGTCGGACAGCTGCTGTCAACGCGACCCTCTCCGTTGCCTACAAGCAGCTCGAGGACATTCTTACCAACACGGTCGAGCAAACCTCGCTCACGCCCCAGCAAATCTTAGACGGCTGGTACAAGAGCTATTGTCGTGTGGTAAATGGTGTCAATTACTGGAATCGCTACGCAAGTTACCTTGCAAAACACGATGAACAAGAACGGCGAAGGATGGATCTCACGTCTGATGTTCCCAGTAAGTTTTTTTCAGGCATGATGTGTTGCTGGTAGTTTGCTCAGATTGTGCAGTCACACCAGCCACACGTCGTCAACTCTACACGAAATTCAAAGAAGAAAATCCCGACACTTGGCAAGAGATCCTTGACCTCCATGACTTGATCGAGACCACCGATTCCTCGCCACAAACAGTCGCTCAGCGGATACAGACCTTTGGTAAAATTCGGAAGAGGCTTGTCACGATTGTAAGTCAGTTCGAATACCTGTATTGCTGTATATGTGACGTTATTTTGTAGCTCGAGGGTGCCGCTGCAAAACATGGGTTCGAGACGGCACTTGTCATGTGTGGAAAGGTTGTCAACGAAGATAATTCACTGGGGTTCGTGCATATGACTGCTGGAGCGAAAAAGGTGGGGTGATATGTATACCTCCTTATGTGAAGCTAATGTCAGCATTGCAGTTCTTTGAGACTCGTTGTCGTGCCAATGACGACACAATTATTGGCCATCTCAAGGCGCATGTGTAGTAAGTTGAGCTGTCATGTTTGGATTCAACCGTATCTGATCATTTAACATTTCACTAGCAATAACGTCTCCCTGGAGACCGTTAACGAAGTATTTATGGATGTTGACAATCCCGAACAACCCCAAAACGACACACTGGTACCCTCTGCAATCCCTGCGACAGACTCATCCATCCCACGTGCTACACCGGGGCCCGGAGCAGATTCGGATCCCAACAAGGATACGACTTTCCTAACCTCTATTAAAAATGGATTTACACGCCTGATTCGTAAGTCGTGATTTCTGTCACACGTATCAGGGCTAAAAATGACACAGAATCAGCCGGAGGTGATACTACGAAGTTCAAAAGTGGTCCATTCCCATGGTCCACGCTTCGCAGCATTCTCGCGACCCAGGGAATCGTTTTGGAGGGCTGGCCCCCCGGGGTGTTGATGCCAGGCCAACTGCGCAACAGAAGTGCCCGTACAAAGGGGATTGCAGATCTCAGTCAGGCTGAGCGCCGTCGGCTTCATCAGGCTCTCGTTGATGGAGACATCACAATTACCAAAGTCACTGGTAAAGACGCACGAAGTACGTGATTAACTACATTTTTGAACGTATCTTTTATATTGTTGATCCCAGATGCTCTCACCGACTCCATCTCTCCCGTCATCATTGGAGCTGCGCCCCTGGTTGAGAACGGCCTCAAAAATGCCCCACGTATGTATGTCCATGGACACATAGACTATGCAGGTCCCGCGTGCCTCGCACACTTAGCTGCGACACGAATCAAACGGAAGGCCGTTGCCAGGGGTACAGTGGACGATCCAATGGTAATTGGGAGTAGTGACGGATCGTCCCCTGGTGTCCAAATTCGTCCTGCCAAGATCCCTAGATCCACGGGCGCTAGCAAAGGTTCTCAGGCGCTATCGGAGGAGTGTAATTATGTCGAGGTTACATCAAGTGACGAGGAGCCTCCAGAGGTCGAGGACGCATCGAGCCATGCGATAGATGCAGGGGAGCACAATTATCTGGATCCCATCGGGGATCGCAAACGTAAGGCCAATCTACTCCCCGCATCGGACTTCCGTAGTATGAAGAAGCGTGCATCAGGCACAAGATCGGCTACCAAGAAGGGGAAGGAACGTGACATTGGGACGAAAGGATTAAATACAGGAAAACGTCCGAAGCCCCGCATCATCCAGAGAGTCGTCGCTTCCTCTGACTCGGAGTTGGAGACTCCTGACTTCCTGACAGTCAGACCTGTCCAGACGTCCCGTGTTAGCCCTGGACCATCCACTGAGGATGTTTTCACGACACCAAGTGCCGTTCCAGCAAGTTCAACGCAGCTCGAAGGACATGTCCCGCTCAATGCTCCAAAGGTCCCGCTAGGACGTACTCCTACCGCAGAACCAGCGTCTCCTTCCCCAAAACGTTTTCAAAGAACTCTTGGAGAGTCGATTGAGCCAGTGAGCAGTATCCCTTCGGTCACTGCTAGTTCGACTGTCAACGACGGGACCTTCCCTGAACACTCGCTTGCGTCCAACTCCAGTAATGTCGTCGCCTCCCTCCCTGCTCAGGCGCCTCTGCAGGCGCTAGGGCACATTACTGATGGCCCTCCCCATGCGGTTCATGCAGTCCATACAGAACTCATGCCTTCCCTCCCCCCTACGTCTGCGACACCTAGCATATCGCCTCGACCAATGTCCACTCCTCCAAGTCCTTTCCCCGAAGCCCAGGACCCCCCAAATCCCCATCCGCCGGCATCTATTCCTGCCGCACTCTTTCCTCAGCCACCCCCTGCTCCTCCCCAACTTCCCCCTAAGCCAGCACTCGCCCATGAGGATGTGTACCCGATGGAGAATGGATACGTCGGTCTACGAAATTCCGTCACGCACCAGCAAAATGAATGGCCCGACCAACATTGTCAAGGCAACCGTGATGGCGGAGGTTATGCTCACGGAGCATTTCGGCCATCTATGCCATACTTTCACTATCCTCAGACTGGAGGTGGCATGGGGATGATGGTTCCCCCTCAACATGGTATGAACGAGATGCGGAGAGGGATGTCATATGCCAACGGTGTACCCTATCAAGACGACTTCTATCGCGGTGACCCTCGCGGCGCTTTCAGTGGGTTTCACGCTGGAGGTCCAGGAGGTTACCAAGGCACGAGGGAGAGCATGCCCCCTTACCCGAATCGCATGGACAGTTTCGCACCACATCACGATGTTTCCAATGCTCAGCACGCTGGTCCGTCCCGTCTTCTCCCCCCTTCAGCAGAGTCCCTTCAGCGCCATGATTCTTATCCTCGTAACTCTGTTGAATATGACCGTCCAGCCACTTGATCTCGCCGTGTCATTCGTTTGTTGATTCTGACCCGTAATGCTTCTTGGTACTAGTCTAATTCGTATTTGTCTATGTTTCTATGTTTGTATGACAGTACCGAGTAACAATGTTGCTGCTGTTGCCTAATGACCTCGAGATTTGAGACAAAGAAAGAATCTTGTGAATGTTCAGCACGGCAGACATGAGATCTCAGATAAAGCTAAAGCGACACTGACAATCACAATAGGTACGTATTGCATCGTCTCACTCCCACTGCGTATTGGATGAAAGGAGAGGAGGCTGCGAGATCGGAACGGCCACCTTCTGAAGGGCTTCATTGGCGGGAATTCAGAAATTAGCTGCTTGAGATACCTCACTCTTGACCTGTCCTCGCATCACCCCGCCCTCGC
>JBBPMX010000449.1:0-13197 GCA_038090515.1 Pulveroboletus cf. viridisquamosus | reverse complement strand
AAGCCCTTTATCAGGGCTTTCTACCAAGGGTAAGGTTTAGGGGTCTTCATTTAGTAGTTCTCTAGATATTAGCTCAACAATCAAAATAATGCAAACATTGGGTCGGTTTTGTTGCTCACTGTATATAATGTTGTCAGAGTGATGTTGCCAGTTTCAAAACAGATGGTGAGATCAATAGCTTGAGTAATAGTGGAGTTGGATGTTCTCTGTTGAAAAGTCGGAGTTGGAGTCAGGGTATGGAATGGGTTAAGGGTTGTATTTATTAACAAACATTGTATCTATAAAACAATTGGAGGATCTGGAGTCTACAAGTGTGGGGAACAGAGAAATGTTCTGATTGATGAGACTGACAGAGGGAATGAGTGAGTGAGAGTTGGAAAGAGCAGATGCATTGAGCTGAATCTCCTTAGGTGCACTATGTAGTTGAGTCAATGCAACTCCCATGACTGTTCAAAGTCCTGGAGGTCACACTCTATTTTTTTACCTCCAAGGAGGTCTCTGGTTTGATGTTAGGACTGGATCTCTGGGAGGTAACTCTGGATCTCCAGAGTTTGAGCAGAACTCAACTTCACTATATGTGGTGTGCCCTTGTCACAACTCTGGGTGTGTCCTGTTATTTTGGAATGTGGTTGAGGGTCAGATTGACCTTGCTGCAAGCAACAAAGATTGAGGATGGATACAGAGGAGAGTCTTGGAGACTCAAGGGGATTGAAGTAAGCTTGGAAAACTATCCAAGTTGGTATTCAAACTAAAGCATCTATAACAGAGTGTGGAGATTTATATTATACAGATGCAAAAACATAGAGCTGAGTAAGAGTCCAGAGGATGAATGCTAGGTGTACCAGAGCTGTGCTCCTAAGCAGAGCACAGAAATGAAGGATAACTGGAGGCAGGACTAGTGGCTATGTACTGTAAGTGAAGAATGGAGAACAAGGGATACTAAGTACAGAGGGTCCAGAATGTCAAAGATGTGAGAATGCACCAGAAGTCTAAGGAGTTAGGTCCAGAGTTAGGTCCAGAGTTGGATCTGAGGATCTGGAATGGCAGATATGACATTTGGTTTCCAGAGTTGCTGTCATATCTGTTATTCCGGAACTCCAGACCCAACTCTGGACTCTCTTCCACGACCTTCAGTGCATTCTCGATGAGTCCACATCCCTGACACTCCAGACCCTCTCTATTTAGTATTCCTTGTTCTTAGTGTCACGTTCCATTCTTTGCTTACAGTACATAGCCACTAGCTTCGTCCCAGTTCACCCTCCATCCCTGTGTTCTGCTTAGGGGCACAGTTCCAGTACACTTAGCATCTGCACTCCAGACTATTAGTAAGACCTATGTTCTACTCCCATATATAAGCCTCCGCACTTGTAGTAGATACTCCAGTTTAGATATCAACATGGACAGTCTCCCAAGCTCACTCTGACCCCCTTGAGTCCCTAAGACTCTCCTCTGAACCATCCTCGGCCTTCATTGCTTGCAACAAGGTCAATCCGACTTCTTCTGCCCATTCCAAAATTACAGGACATCCCCAGAGTTGTGACAAGGGCGCACCACATATGGTGAAGCCAAGTCCTGCTCGAACTCCAGAGTTCCAGAGTTACCTCCCAGAGACCCCAGTTCTAACAGTTGCAACCTTGGCTGCTCAATCCTTAGCAACCTTGAAGAAGGTAAACTTAGGACACTTCTTGGCCATGTGACCATTTCGGTCACAGAACATACATAGCTTCAGGTCAAAGTGTCTCTTTCACTCAGCTGCAGTGAGCTTGCCATCCTTTCCTAGCTTGGTGGAAAAGTTGGGTTTGGGGGCAACAGATGTTGTGGCAGACTTTCCCTTGGAGTCCTTGGACTCTTTAGGACCACCAGAGTTGGAGGTGCTTCCAGATTGGTGATTTCTAGAGCTAGATGGTTTATCAGATTTGGCAGAGGGGTTGGCAGATGGCTTTGCCTGGCAGTTGACCTCAGACTTGTGCTCCCAATAGCATGTGTTAATGGCTTGGGCCAGGGTCCAGAGTTTGGAGAGGGTTGGTGGCTTCCCAACACAAGAAATCTCATCTTTAATCTGGTTAGGGAGACTATTGTAAAAGTGATGCCAGAGAGTACCTTCTCTGTAGCCTCAGACTTGCAAAGCAATGCAGTTGAACTCAACCATATACTTGTTAATACATTGGGAGTCCTTCATAGATAGGTGATCAAGTTGGTGTTCTATGTTACCAATGGGATCATGAGGTCTGAGGTTTGTCTGCAACTCCAGGATGAATTCCTGGTAGTTATCCATCCAAACAGGATGGAGGTTTGGGTCCTTATCAAGGAGGAGGTCCAGTTTGAATCACTTCAATGCCATCCCTTTCAGATAGGATTGTGCAAATGTTACTTTGGCATGATCTGTCTGAAAGGCCTTAGAATGATCTTGGAAGTTCAGTTCACACTGGACTAAGAATGTCCAGAGCTTCCAGGGGTCAGTCCCATCAAACTGATCCAGTTCTTGGACCTTGGTGTGGGGGGTGTTCTCAGTGAGATGTCAACAAGAGGAGCAGGCAAGTCCATGAATTGCATCAGCAAGGAGGGTAAGTATGTCCCTAGGGACTTGCTCATTATCTCCTTCATTTCCAGTGGTGTCTTCTTCATTGTCACTGTCCTTGGGTCTGAGCTCAGGGAAGTCAGGGTCTCTATCAGAGGAGTTACCTCCAGGATTATCTGGACCTCCTGGGCCTCTAGGACTACTAGGTGATGTATGGGGAATGTCTTGGTCTTGGGGTGGGTGGGAAAATGATGATTCATCATCTGCAAGTTCTGTAATTCATACATCTGGAGTTGGTGAGTGCTGAAGAGCATGAGCCTAGAAGATGGATGCCAAAGTATGGCTGGCAGAGAAACTGTGGAATTAATTGATGAGGGCAGGGCCTCAATGACATGCTTGCAAATACACTAAGCAGATTAAAGCATGGGATTGGAGGTGGATTTGTGCCAATGGCACAACTATGAGATTATGTAACACAAGTAGCCATGACAGATGGTTAGGAATTATAACAAGAGAAGATTGAATATACTGTTAAAACTGGATCTCCAGAATGCAACTCTGGGTCATCTGGAGTTCAGACAGGACTTGGCTTTACCTTATGTGATGAGCCCTTGTCACAAGTCTGGGTTGTCCTGTAATTTCAGGAAACAAGGTAGGGTTGGATTTGATCTTGTTGTAACCAACTATCATATCTGCTCTGAACCCTGTTCCTCCAAACCCCTCATCCCTTTTCCAGTACTCCATAACCTGGAGTTCATACCTCTGCACCCAGACTTTGCTCTTTTCTCTCAGACTTTCACAGTTATTATATTTAGTATTCCCCTTGTTTCCCTTCGACCCTTCATTCTTATCCTTGACCCTTCATTTCTGCTTTAGACCCTTTACCACACCATATACCTCCTCCTATGTATGTTCTCTGTCTCTAGATGCTTTTCTCTTATCTGACATACCTTACCATGTATTCTTTTATTTCTCTGTCTGAACTCTGGACTGGACTTTAGTATATAAGCCTCTTGTACTCTGTCCTTGTATCTCAGTACAAATATCATACTAGTCTCCTCCAGATCCTCGTTTGGTCTCTCTCTGTCATATCCGCTCCGATCTCCAAGTCTCCAGACCTGTCACTCCTTCTCCGTCCCTCCATAATCCAGACTTCATCCTTTCATATCGGACTCTGTTTTCCTATTATCAGACTTCTTTCACTTTCCTTATTTAGTATTCCCTTTGTACCTTCGACCCTCCATTCTCTAGTTACGACCCTTAGCCTCATCCCTTAGACCCTTCGCCACACCATATGCTCTCACTACGTATGTTCCCCGTCTCCATATGCTTCCCTTTTACCCGACATACCTTTCCATACGGTCCTCCATTCCTCCGTCCGAACTCCAGACCGGACCTCAGTATATAAGCTTCCTGTACTCCATTTCTGTACCTTAGTATGAATATTGAACCAGTCACCTCCTGTCTCTCGTCCGACTCCCTCTCTCCTCTCTCTCTCTCCCTCCTACGAAATACGAGGACAGAGCCTAGGCAAGGGCGCGACACATAAGTCCTGCGCCAACATCCTCCTAGGAACCCCCTTGCCACTCCGAACTCCATTCGTCCCTTCACGAACTTCGTACACTAACCTTTGGACCTCCGATCGGACTTGAGTCCAGAGGAACCGGATTTGACAGTATATTCGTACTCCCTCTTGTCAAGGCTCACCTTTCCGACAAATCTTATGTCTGCACACACAAGACGAACCTCCCAGTGTGAACAGGTCCTGCAGACTGCCTTTGGCAGTTCTCACAGGGTCCCAGGAGACTTTCAAAGTTTCTCCGCACACACCATGGTCACCGTGCCCTCCATCTCCGAGGCGCGTAGCAGACAACCTCTGTCCCCGCTAACACCTCTTCCACTTACCCTCAGTCCTGAACTTCCTCCAATGGGTTCCCAGGAATGGGATGATGAAGAGTCCGTCCAAGTCCGACCCGGCACCCCAATGCCTTCGCACAGAAGGGGCAATGGGGAAGACCCAGGCGGAAATGACTCCTCTAGTTCCTCCAACGTGGACTCCAACCAGGGTTCCTCTGCTGGGCATTTCCCTGACGAAGATAACCCCAAAGACGAAGAATGCAACCAAGTCCCACTCGCCTACGAACCTTTCACCCAACTCACCAATGCCATCAAGGGGATGACCCACCAAGCACTCCGATGATGGAAGACCGAAGGCTCGAAGCCCAAGGTCTGGGAACCTGACCCGTTCGACGGGACAGACCCAAAGAAACTCCGCCCGTTCGTTGTCCAGTGCGAACTCCACTTCCAGGCCAATCCCCGGACCTACCGCAAGGATCGGACCAAGGTAACCTTTGCTCAGTCCTACCTTAAGGGGACCGCACTTGAATATTTCGAGCTGGATCTCCTCGGACTTGAAGCACTGGGCCTTTGACCTGCGTGGATGGAAAGCTGACACACGTTCCTATATGAGTTGTAGTCTAATTTCGGACCCCACAACCCCATTGCAGATGCCAAGGCCCAGCTTGAGTGCCTCCAGATGCGTGACTCACAGTGCATCTCCAAGTACATCGTCGAGTGGAATTGACTCGCCAGCCAGGTCCGAGACTGGGGCCAAGGAGCTCTCCGATGAAGCTTCTACTCCAGTCTCCTGGACTGCATCAAGGACGAACTCGCTCGTCAAGGCAAACCCGACGACATCCATGAACTCCGCGCTCTCGCCCAGCAGATCGACCACCAGTATTGGGAATGCAAGGACGAAATTGCCTGTGCAACCAAAGCCTCCAGGTCGAACTCCAGCAAGGACAGCTCGTCTGGAGCCGCCTCTACCTCCACCTCTGGTAAGCCTAAAGACAAGCTGTCCAAAGGCTCCTCCTCCTCCTCCTCCGCCAACAAGAAGAGCGGGACCGAGTCTGCCTCCACAGACTTGACCTCCACCAAGTTGGGCAAGGATGGCAAGCTCCTCCCTGAGGAGCGACAGCGCTGTCTAAAGCTCGGCTTGTGCCTCTTCTGCGGCCTCGCTGGACATTCCGCAAAAGAATGTCCGAAGAGCACCTCTAGGGCTGTGAAGGCTTGAGCAGCCACAACAACTCCTGCTCTGACCTCCGGCTCTGCTTCCTCAGAGGTGAAAAAATAGAGTGCGACTCCCCTACAGCACAGGTTGGGAGTCGCATTGAGCCTGACAGCTGTGCTCCTCCAACACTCCGTCTCAATGCGTCCTCTCTTTCAGATCCAAACTCCCTCCGTCCGATAGTTTCCCTTTCCGATTTCTCCATCTCTGATGTACCATTACTCGTAGACTCCAGTTCTACCCATTGTTTCATAGACTCCGCCTTTGTAGATAAAAATAAGTTACCTATGTACTCCGTTCCTATGCTCTCCCTCCGTCTCTTCAATGGCTCCTCCGCTTCCTCCATTTCCTCCACTATAGACCTCCGATTGTCCTTCGCTTTGGAAGCTTCCACCTCTGAAACATTTTATGTTACCTCGTTGGATCCCTCGTGTCGTATAGTTCTCGGACACTGCTGGCTTGCCCATTGCAATCCGTTGATTGATTGGGCTACGAACAGCATCTCATTCCGAATTGACCCCATAGGTTTGTCAACCCTGATGTCGTCCTCCGTCCCTCTGGAATCAAGCTCCGACACCCCCCCAACTCCCCCGCGCGAACCTTCGCCAGAACCCCTGGATTCTCCCACAGCACCCGGACTTTGGTCTCCTCCAGTCTCCTTCATCAACACTGCCACCTTTCACCAGGCCTGCAAGCTTGAAGGATCGACACCCTTCGCCCTCTCTCTCCATTCCATCTGCGGTCGCAGTGCTACGTGCGTCGATGCCCCACCTGAAGAGCCTCTGGACCTGTCAAAGGTTCCTCCGGAGTACCACGAATTCGTGGACGTCTTTAGTAAGGGCAAGGCTGACACCTTGCCTCCGCACAGGCCGTTCAACCTGAAAATCGAACTTGAGAAAGGCGCTGAACCTCCTATCAGTCGCCTCTACTCCATTTTGCCCTCCGAACAGGGAGCCCTTCGGGACTTCCTCGACAAACATCTCCAGATCGGCTTCATCCGCCAATTCTCCTCCCCTCATGCCACACCCATTCTATTCGTCTGAAAAAAAGACGGTTCACTCCGATTATGCGTTGATTTCCAAGGCCTGAATAAGATCACGAAAAAGGACCATTACCCTCTCCTGCGCACCTCAGACCTCCTTGAGGCTCCGAGTGGAGCTAAGATTTATACGAAGCTCGATCTCCGGCACACATACCATCTGGTCCATGTTGCCGACGGAGATGAGTGGAAAACATCATTCCGAATGCGCTACGGTTCCTTCAAGTGGTTAGTAATGCCATTCGGACTTACTAATGCCCCCGCCGCCTTCCAGCGCTTCGTCAACAGCATCTTCGCTGATATGCTGGATGTCAGTGTAGTGGTGTATCTTGATGACATCCTCATCTACTCCACTGACCCCGCCTCGCATCAGAAGCATGTCCGAGAAGTCCTCTGGCGCCTCCGTGCCAACAGACTTTATTGCAAACCCGAGAAATGCAAATGGCACAGCAACACTGTCAAATACCTCGGATACATTCTCTCGCCCTCCGGTCTCTCCATGGCCAAGGATAAGATACAGACGATTTTAGATTGGCCAGAACCCTGGAAAGTCAAGGACATCCAGTCCTTCCTAGGATTCGCCAACTTCTACCGTCACTTCATCCACGGCTACTCCAATATCGTGGTTCCATTGACCTGACTCACTCGCAAGAGTGCCCCGTGGGACCTCTCCGAAACTTGTTGTAAGTCCTTCCAACATCTTAAGGATGCATTCACTACAGCCCTGGTGCTCGCGCACTGGGACCCTGACACTCCGATGACGGTCGAGACTGACGCCTCCGACTACGCCATTGCCGGCATTCTCTCCATCACCTCCAACAATGAACTCCATCCCATCGTGTTCTACTCCCGTACACTCTCCAGGGCGGAGTTGAACTACAACACGCACGATAAGGAGTTACTGGCGATCTTTGAGGCATTCACCTCCTGGCAACATTTCCTTGAAGGCTCCACACACCCCGTCGACGTCATCACAGACCACAAGAACTTGGAATACTTCTCCTCCACGAAACTCCTGATGCACCGCCAGACCCGATGGTCAGAGTTCCTCTGCCAATTCAATATGGCAGTCCGATACCATCCTGGTAAGCTTGGAGCTAAACCTGACGCACTGACTAGACGCTGGGACATCTACCCCAAAGAGGGGGATAGGAACTTCACTTGTGTCAACCCTGACAATCTCTGGCCCATCTTCACCTCGGAGCAACTCATGATGTCCTTGCGAGCCACACTCCTAGAGACTCCATTACTCCAGGCCTCCATTCTACTTGACACCAAACAAGTCCGCTCCGACATCCTTTCCTCTCTCCCTGCTGACCCAGTCGCGTCACCCCTCCTCTCCTCCAAGTCGTTAGATGACCCAAGATGGTCCGTAAGCCCCGAAGGCTTCCTTCTAAGGGACAAACACATCTATGTCCCCGATGCTGCCAATCTCTGACTCCGACTTCTCCGGACCTTCCACAACCACTTTACCACAGGCCACTTTGGACAGAACTGCACACTAGAGCTGATCCGTCGCGAATACACCTGGCCGGGCATTCGGACATTCGTCAAGGACTACATGTCCTCCTGTACGACATGCTCCCGAGCCAAGGTTCCCCGACATTGCCCATATGGTCTCCTGAAGCAGCTCCTGGTCCCGGAAAAACCATGGAACTCCATATCCATGGACTTCATCAAGCAGCTCCTGCCTTCCTCCGGCTTCACCGCCATCCTTGTTGTCGTAGATTGGTTATCAAAGCAAGTCATCTTCATTCTGACTCACGACATCATCACCTCCACTGAGCTCACCAAGCTGTTCCTCCTCCACATCTTCTCGAAACACGGAGTCCCCTCCCATGTCACCTCCGACCAGGGCTCTGAGTTTGTATCACATTTCTTCTGGTCACTAGGTAAAGCTCTCGACATGCACTTACACTTCACTTCAGGGTACCACCCCGAAGGAGATGGTCAGACAGAGCGCGCTAATCAGACCCTCGAGCAATACCTCCGGATCTACTGCAACTACCAGCAAGACAACTGGTCAGAACTCCTTCCACTTGCGGAGTTCTCTTACAACAATGCGCCCAGTGCTACCACTGGCGTATCTCCCTTCTTCGCCAACAAGGGCTACCACCCGAACCTCTCTGTCAACTCCAATACCACTCTCACCTCCTCTGCGGCCCAGTCCTACGTCACGGACTTGGACCAACTCCATGAATTCCTCCGATCGGAGATGCTGGAAGTGCAGAAGCACTACCAAGGACTAGCAGACATGAGAAGGTCTCTGGCTCCGAACTTCGCTATTGGAGATCAGGTATACCTTAAAGCGAAATACCTCTGTTCCACAAGACCTTCAAAGAAACTCTCTGAAAGATATTTAGGACCTTTCACTATTATTGCTAAGCCAGGTTCACACTCCTTTACCTTACGATTACCTGACTCTATGAAAACCATACATCCAGTCTTTCATGTCTCGCAGTTAGAACCCTCCACTCCGAACTCCATCCCGAACCGTATCCAACCTCCGCCACCTCCGATTGAGGTTGATGGAGAACCCAAGTACAAGATCACGGAGATCCTAGACTCCAAGATCAATCGGAGAAGGCGTCACTGCCAACTCCTGTACTTGGTGCATTGGCTTGGATATGAGGGAACTGACGACGAGACTTCTTGGTTATTGGCTACGGAGTTAGGTCACGCTTTGGACTTAGTCTCAGACTTCCACCGGAGGTACCCGGACAAGTCCGGACCACTTCCTCCTTGAGTACTTACTCTGTTTCCATTTCATTTCCTTCATTTCCTCTTATTCACTCCTTACTCCGAGTCGAACCTCATTCATTATAAAAGGAAACGAAAAGACAAAATTATGCTATTTACATGGCCTCCGGTTCTTCCGGGGCCGCCTCCGTCTCCATCTCCACCTTCACCTCCACTTCTACCTCCTCCATCCCCTCCGTCTGCACCTCCATCTCCGTCCTCCCCACCTCCGGGTCTGCCCTCGTCTGCGTCCCCACCTCCTTGTATCCGTGCCCCCTCGCTCGCACCCCCGCGACCTCCTCCCAGAGCCTCCTCAGCTCCTCCCACACCCCAGCCACACCCTCGTTTCGGGGCCCGAGCTGAAGTCAACGGCCCATCTTCGTTTCCCTTGTCTTCGCTGGGGAACTCAATCGCGTCCTCCTATGGACCCCCGTTAGTCATGCCTGAAACCCGATGAAGGGGCCACACACCTGGTTGCGCCCTGTCGCCCGCGCCTTCCCCTTCTCCTTGCTCCAGGCCTCCTCCTGTTCCTGACACGCCCTCTGGAGACGCTCCTCCTGGATAGCCTTGGCGCGTTCCTCCGCTGCGTTCCTCTGTTCTTCATGCGCGGTTCGTTCCACCTCTTCCCAGGCACGACGTTCCTCCTCCGCCTTCTCCTCCTCGTGATGTCGCTGCATTTCCTGCAGCTGGGCCACGAGGGCCGCGATCTGATGGTCGAGGGGGTTGGTGGTGGGCATGTCAACTGTGGGGATAGCACGGGGATGGTTGTGATTGGTGGACAAGATCAACTTAGCGAGACGCGACCTATTGTCGTTTCAAACTCTGACTCGCAGACGTCATGTGACCTCCACTCGGTCTTTTCTCCGGTCTGAACTTAGCCAGCCTCGAGGGCTCAGCCTTAATAGAGGGGCACTGTCATATCTGCTCCGATCTCTGAGTCTCCAGACCCATCACTCCTTCTCCATCCCTCCGTAATCCAGACTTCGTCCTTTTGTATCGGACTCCATTCTCCTATTATCGGACTTCCTTCACTTTCCTTATTTAGTATTCCCTTTGTACCTTCGACCCTCCATTCTCTAGTTACGACCCTTAGCCTCATCCCTTAGACCCTTCGCCACACCATATGCTTCCCTTTTACCCGACATACCTTTCCATACGGTCCTCCATTCCTCCGTCCGAACTCCGGACCAGACCTCAGTATATAAGCTTCCTGTACTCCATTTCTGTACCTTAGTATGAATATTGAACCAGTCACCTCCTGTCTCTCGTCCGACTCCCTCTCTCCTCTCTCTCTCTCCCTCCTACGAAATACGAGGACAGAGCCTAGGCAAGGGTGCGACACATAAGTCCTGCGCCAACATCCTCCTAGGAACCCCCTTGCCGCTCCAAGGAACTCCATTCGTCCCTTCACAAACTTCGTACACTAACCTTCGGACCTCCAATCAGACTTGAGTCCGGAGGAACCGGATTTGACACACTCTCTGTCATATCTGCTCCATCCTCCATTCTCCAAACCCCTCATCCCATCTCTGTTACTCTGTAACCTGAACTTTGTACCTCCATAACCCAAACTTCATACCTCTGTAACCTGGACTTTGTTCCTTCCTCTCAGACTTCCATAGTTACCATATTTAGTATTCCCCTTGTTCTTCCTTGACCCTTCATTCCTTTCTTGGTTGGCCCTTCATTCTTACCTTGGACCCTTCACCACATCATATGCTTCCTCCTACATATGTATGTTCTCCATTTCCAGTCATATTAGTACTTATTATTGTTTATTGTTATGTACACACATGTAGTACAACCTGTGAGTTCCATGTCTGGACTCTTTAGTCTTTGACATTGGACTCCAGATATGTGCCTATTAGCTGCACTAATATTAGTCTTTGACATTGGACTCCAGCTGCCCGACTTAGCTGCTTAACAGGTGGCAGGATTGCTGTGGAGATCCGATGGAGATAGAGGTCTAGGGTAATCTAGGGTTTGCCATGCGGCAACCTTGAGGCTATGAGGTCATAGATGACGTCAGGGTCTGGACTCATTATGTGACTGGTCATGTGATCAGCCTTGTGGAGGTCACGTGACTTAATGAACATGAGGAGAAGTGAAAGTGAGGAAAAGGAGTGTGAAGGTAAAAGTTAGGTGCAAGGGGATTCGTAACAGTACATGAGTGCATGCACATGTTCTTGTGAACTTAAAAGAAGCATGGAGGGCAGAGGTAGGTGTATCAAAGGATGTGACCAGCCTCCATAAAATTCTACACAAAACAATGCAGGAGAGTTGCAACCCTACCACCAGCCATGCCTTCCCTGAACAGACTTGGTTAAAGATACATTTTGATAGCATCAAACATGCTAGCAACAGCAGAACTGCACATTCCACTGAGACTGCTCAATCAAGTGCTTATGAATGCCTTTCCTGCTGATACCCTTCCAAGGCAAGAGCCTGTTGCTAACATTGGTATGGCAGCCTGCACCTAAGGCACCCCCAGTGTTAGTCAATTGTGGAATGGCAGCCCTGGAAGAGCTAGTGTTCTGCAGCACACAGGGCCTGTTCTGCCTTGGCCATTTGAACCTTGGCATAAGGCATAGCCCCCTCACCTGATGAGACAAGGTTGTTTGATGGCTCATATTCATGTTCTTCTGTTTATGTGAGGTATCAATAGCAAAACAGCAAACATCCCAGGTGATGGTTTTTCTGCAGGTGGGATAAAGGGTGGTATGGGGTGAAAGATAATGAAGGGCAGGTGAATGACATGCTTGCTTTATAGGCTCCAAAGCCAGTGGTCAATTTCTGGTAAGAGTACTGTAGAATCTAGCAAAGATTGTCCATAGTAGCTATCAAAACCACAGACAGGTTACTCAGTTAGTTGGAAGCATGCTACAATATCTGTGGCAGAAAGCTTCGGGAGTCTAAGATATAACAGTGGTCAGATGGGTTAGCAACAAGAATGGATAAGCTAACCTGTTGTCAAAGTATAGAGATGCAAATGCATGGCAAATCTCCAGTAGATTATATATGGTGTCCACTCCTGGGCAAAACATGCCAAGCCAGTGTGCATATGCATCTGAAGTTGGAAGTTGTTTTGGAGCAACTCCTGCTTCAGGAATGACAATTAGCCTCAAAGCTGGAATTAAACAAATAAGAAAGGCTAGGGGCTTAAGAATGTCATCAAATTTGCAGGGCAATTTGCTATCTTTAGAGCAATTGGGATGCTCAAATTGGTCAGATGTGGGTACTGCACATTGGTAGCTTATACTGGGTTTGGAAAACCGGATCTTTGATCTGAAGGTGTGAAATAAAGGGAAAAAAATGCAAGAAAACAGAATAATGATAGAGGAAATGTGATGCATCAGCTTGAATTATGGCATGCAAGATGCATGTCCCAGCATGTTCCTGCAAAAATCTAAGCAGTGTAGTGTTCTTTATAGCCCTTTCAACAGAGCATGCTAGTTTGACTGTGGCAGTATTGAGAGCTTGAGGAGCACCAGATGGAGTAGGCTGCATGTGGAGGTAAGGCTGCTAGGCATGGCATGTTGATGCAAGGATGGTGCAGGACTAGATGACTGTTGTGTCATGATTGCTCAATGCTCCAAAGGCTGGAAAGCAGGGTTGGCTGACATCTAATGATGCTGGATGGCATGAGAGGTTTGAGACTCAACATCAGCAACTTGGCACAGAGATCTAGGATGATGGACATGTTGAGATTAGTGATTACGCACTCTCAACATGACTGACTACTACACTAATCGTGACTGACTACTACACTAATCGTGACTGACTACTACACTAATCGTGACTGACCACTACTGTCAGTCATGTCAGTCATGTTAG